>BPVZ01000065.1:571988-586812 GCA_020521535.1 Rubroshorea leprosula | reverse complement strand
TTTCTTTCTTTTATGGATTCATCTTTGTTATTTGTTTATGTAAATAGATTGAATGTTTTCTACCTTCTTTCCTTTGTTTCTGCACAACTACCAAACTTGCAACTTGCTTAATTTCAAATTTTAGATTAATGTTTAATTTTACGAGTTTCCAGACTTTGAGTATTTCGTAGATTCTCTTTTAGATTCAGCAATCAAGTAGTTCGATTATTTTTATTTGAAATCTGTAAGTAATTAGTTTAATTTTCATGGATCATGAAGCTAAAATTAGTGTTTGTAATCATGCATAGTCTGTTATCTACAAGTTTATTTTTGTGACATGTTATTGTCTTTTATTTATTTCATGCTAGATTAATTGTCTTAGGATATTATGTTTATTTTAGGATTTGTAACTTTTATTACACTTTTGTAGTTGTAAAGTCCTTGGAGGTATCTAAGGCAACTAGTAACCCATTTTACAAAACTCTACCCTTTGTTTTGCAACATCGTCTGGGGTGCAATTTATTTCATAGATGTTTTTTCCAACCATCCTATTGGAGGTCGACCATTGGAAAGGAGAAGGGTTGTTTGGAAAATCTTATTTTCTTGTTTTAAGACAAAGCAAGTGGCACGCCTACTTCCCAAACTCATGTGATTAAGGCCAGTTAAGGATTTTTGGGGAAACACCATCAATGATGGAGAATCAAATAATATAAAAATGTTTTAAAAGATCAAAATGAAGCTGGCCCTGTATTTTATCATTAACTGCATATGATGTGATCATTGAATACTGGTTAACAAATAAAAAAACTTGAAACCTATTGTGTTCATGGATTATGATAATTCAGATGGGTACTTAAGAAAGCATTATTTTAAGAGCACATTGTCATTCGTTACTTGGGGCAAATCTAAACAAGGTAGAAACATATCACATTTATGAAATTAATTAGTGGAGTTTCAATCTTTCTGACCAAAAGTAAAATATATAAAATATCTTAGTGAGTAAAGATGACGAAATCACAACATAGGTGTACAAGTAAAAAGAATAAAAATCACAAGGTGCAAAAGTGAAATTTAATTTATGGTGAGACTTAGTTTGTCTCATGTATACTAATTTTTGCTTGGCCTTATTTTCTCTATCGAGCAAAACATTTCTCTCATAATAATACTCACTTTCCAATGGGCTTAGTTGATAGCTGTTTCTCTCTGGTGCAACATCCTTGCTTTCATTCTCCTCCTAATGGTAATGTTTTGAACTTTCTGCATCTTTTCTGATGCTTATTCTACCAATTTCTTGAATTCAACTCTAGTTTGTAACTTTTCTTCTGGATTTTGATTACATTACTATGCAAAAGAGATGAAAGGTCCTAGCCATATAGATGATCATCGACATCTACAGCAACATAGCAATACTGTCAAGGATGCATATGCCACCCCACATGGACCACAAAGATCCTTCACTGAACATTTTCTTCAAGGTGGATAACCTTAAGGTTGGCAAAACCATGCCAATCAGGTTGGTCAACGAAGTCAATACTTTTGTCTCTTCGCTTTCCTCTCCAGATAAAAAGCATATGTAATTCCTTTCCCCACAATACAACTCCCATACCTTGACTACTCCTCCAAAGAAAGAAGCCAAAGCAATGGAGTATACACTCTAACAATGTGAATCAAAACCCATGATAGGTGAAACCAAGTCTTGTCTTGCTTCCTTGGAATCCATGCTTGATTTTGCTCAAGCTGCCTTTAGCTCCCATACCCACTTTAACGTTTTAAATACAAAGTGATTGGTACACCCACCAGTTCAACACCCGGTTCAACACCCTCCGATTTAGTCATAAAAAATTACTATTTTTTAGTCTGACATTAAAAACAGACAAATATAATGATACAATCGTACACACAGGATACAAGAACTGGCTGAATTGACTGTATTTATATTATATTTTTAATGACTAAACTAGAAGGTGTTGAACCAGGTGTTGAACCGGTTTGTGTACCAATCATTTCCCTAAATACAAAATTCCTCTACAAAACTATACAATTTATGAGGAACCTAAAGTGATCTATGCTCCAAAAATCCTAGGATGTCATAGGATGCCTTATCCTTATGCAGTGTTCTTTTTGTTGTACCTATGATTTTGATGATTACAAAACACATTTGAGTGACTAATTGGTTTATTTAAGTGTATAGTTAAGTTGCTAAAAGATTGCAAGTAAAACTTGGACTGCACTTAAAAATGGACCAGAAAGGCTTGAGTATGTGCAGAGAGCAGGCTCTGGTGAAATGGAAGTGCAGAGGCCGGCTCTGGTGAAATGGAAGTGCAGAGGCCGGCTCTGGAAGCTGTAGCCGGCTCTACGGATAAAGATTTAAAGGTCCGTTGTTTGGCGGCGCACAAAGAAAAGACATAGAGCCAGCTCTAACTTTTCAGCCAGTTGTAAAGGCGCATTTAATGCACAACGGTCGACTTATTTAAAGAATAATTAATATTTTTTAAAGGTGGAATACCAAAGCCAACTCTAGCTTTTTTGCAGCTGGCTATGGAAGAAAACAGAATGTGCAGCAAACCCGTAAAGCCGGCTTTGCGTTTTGGAACTGGCTCTACGGAGAAAACAGAATGTGCAAAATCTCGCAAAGCCGGCTGCAGAAATGGTGAGCCAGCTGTTCAGAGCCGGCTTTAGGAATCTAAGCCGGCTCTCCTGACAATCCTACAACTCGAGCTTTGCATTCTGCAAAGCATTTAATGACCCCCAACGGCTAGAAACGGCTATTTTCGAGTAAGGGGCTATAAATATGGTTGGTAACAGATCTGAAGAAGTTTAGAGAGCATTGCATTGAATATCTTTACCTACCTACATGAGCTTCAACTTAAGTTTTTGATCTTTGAGAGATCTTTACTTGTAATCCTCTTCTTGTTCTATTTGTGAGTGATCTTGGGGTTGTGATTAATCCTTCAAGAGCGATTTATAGAAAGGATTCTTGGGGTTTAAGTGTAAAGGGGTGAGATTTGAGAAAAACACTATTCTTCTTGTAAAAAGATTGAGTGGCTCCTTTAAACCACCTTTGTTGTTGTTAGTGGAGAGTGTGGAGGAAATCCTTGGTGAGTGAAGTTAAGGTAGAGGACTAGGTTCCACGTGGTTGGACCGAACCTCTATAAAATCATTGAGCAAGCTCTTCTTTTCTATTCTCTTTATTTTTGGTTTTGTGGTTGCAAAAAGGGGAGAATTTTTAGAACTCCAATTCACCCCCTCTCTTGGAGTACATTGAGTCAACACTTTTGCCATTCTTAGGAGAGTGACAATAGACTATTTGAGCTTTCCTTGATGGGTGAGACTAGAGATAGAATCAAAGCCCCCTGGAATCTGCCACATGGACACTTCTTAGTGGGACTTTGGTCACACTACTTTTCATTTGATCAAAATCAGACCCTGAGAAGGTATGTCATTTCTTCCCTGAAGAGAATCTGGATTGGCTGCCTTTCCAAAGAATTTTGCATATCAATGATAAAAACAAATGTTTCAAGCTTCTAATGTTGCTCAATTTTCCAGAATCCAAACTCTGATGATGTTGGGTTACCATAACAATGTCAAAAAAATAATGATGTTTACCAGTCCAAAACGTATATTTAATCCAAACGAAGTTATTGGTTCCTTGTTGAATCTGCAGGGAGCAGTCGTTCCTTCTTTCTAATCATTTCCCTGAAACTCATAGAAAAAATTAAGGTTTTTTTTACCAACAAACAAAAAAATATATATAAAAAAATTAAGTAATCTTTATACAATACCATAGGTTTTGGCTCTATCCTCAATAGATAAAGCCAACTTCAATGATCAACAAAACTATTTAAGTGGACTGTGCCCTTTCCCTTTTGGTTCATTCATGAACAATATCTCTATTCTCCATGTTGTCCCAATTTAATGACTATTAAGGTGACCACTAACAATGGAAACTCAAAAATACAGAAATGTTTAAAAAGTGATAAATTAAGTATTGGCTCAATCTCATTCTCAATACATGGCCATTAATTACATGTGATGTAATTATCATGTACAATTTAAAGATTGATTAATTTAAAATCATTATGGATGAATCCAAAACTAAGTCTAAAATTTATGTTTAGATTTGACAAAGATTGTGTAGTGATTTGAACCTTTTACTTTTATTTTAAAAGTTAAATTTTAAAATTAATTAATATCAACTGAGTTAAATTCATGTTGATTTGGTAAATTCATATTGTACATGTTCATAAGTTATGATATTGTCATTTCCCAATACAGTACGAACCTTGTCACCCTTCATCATTAATATTATATCCTACAAATTGTAGTCACAAATACAAACAAAAGTTGAAATCATATAATTTTGGATGAACTCTCAAAAGAAGATACCTAGCTAGCAATGCATAGCATGACTCTTCTTTCTTTTTTCCATTGCTACTTATGGTTTTTTTAATAAAGAAGAACACTACGCATACATATAATTTGCCACTAAGTAGTTAGTACATATATGTAGATGCCAACAATAGATCTTTTAACAAAATCCCAATAAAAGTGAAGTTAATGGGTTGATGTAATGTTATGTTGTTGAGCCAAGTTTAGGCATTACCCAAAAAAGAAAAAGCCCTCCGAATTATTATTATGATTTTGATAATGTTTTGTTGCACCTAAAGCTAAAGATTTGTTTGGCATTCAGAAAGGTTCCGTCCTAGAAGAAATGTTTTTGCCTAGAAGGCATTTCTTGGGTAACAGCCACCCTAGAAATAAAGTTGCTTGCATTTGGTAATGCCCTCAAACCTAAGAAAATGCATTTTCTATTTAAAATGGTGTAGCCCATTATTTTTCAAATGAGATTTTCTTAAGTTCACATTTATCTATTGCAACTATAAAACACAAAAGAAGCATAGTCTTTCAAGAGTAACGTTAATGGAAAACACTAGCTAGTTCATGATAAACTGACAATCTTACAAGGTTTATACCCCAAATCATTTTCCAAAAATTAAAAAGATTGTAGAAAAGCTACTGGTGCCCTAGATACCATTGACTATCTCTTCCAATACTTCTATTTTCCTACCCCATTAAATCCCACAAATTCTGACCTTTTCAATTTCAACATTCAATGGTCTATTCAGATTCCATCTGTAATGGAAAATCAAATAATATAAAATGTTTAATAAAAAGTGATAAAATGAGTCGTTAATTACTAATTTGTGTAGACTTTGTTTAGGCATTATGTTTGTTATCATTGATTATTAGGAAAAACTAAAGTCTATAAGTATGTATAAAGCAAGAAAGGAGAGGTATCCAATTCATGAAGCACACTATTCATCGTATCCAATTCATGAAAGGGAGAGGATGACCTAAAGTGTTTTACACATTGTAAGTTTTTGGAATTGGATATATCTTTATTTTCATTGTAAAATATGTTGAATTAAAAGGTGTATCAATCAGTGTCCTACACAAAAACATTATGAAATGTATGAGGTCCAAGTAAGGCACTAGCTAGATAAATACCAACACACTTCTCCCTCTATGCATATACTAAATTCCACCTAGCCACATTTCCTATATATGTACCAAAACATTTCTCCTTTTTCGTTTAGTTGATAACAATTTTCTTAGTTTAGATTCAAAAAATAAAAAAAAAGAAGTGGAGAAATGGGTACTAACCTTTCTTTTTAAGGCAGCATTTTTTCTATCCTCCTTTTTCTAATGGTAATGTTTTAAACTTTTTGCAACTTAATTTGCTTATGTTTCTTCTACCAATTTCTTGCATCCAGCTTTGGCTTGCAACTTTTCTTACAAGTTGATTATAGTATTGTGCAAAAGTGATGAGAGGTCTTAGCCATATACATGATCATCAATAGCAACCTAAAAGTATTGCTAGGGACAATCATAATTTACCATAACCAATCAAATTGAGCTCTCCTTAGTGGATGAGAAGTTAGACAGAGTCAAAGCCCTTGGATTCTGTCCCATGAACACTTCTGTTTGGGACCATAATCACATTGCCTTTGGTTTGATCAAAGTCAAACCCAAAGAATCCCCCATCTACCATTTCTTTCCTTCAGACAATCTAGTTTGGTTGCCTTTGTACTGAGATCTGTGTGTCTGTAATAACAAAAATTATCGCACTATTCCTCTTTCTTCCTCTTATTTCTATGGCATTTCTATTTTCTAATTAGGGTTTCTTTGTTGTGATTGAAATCATATGCAGTACCCAACCTAATGTCGTGGATCACAATCTAACTAAATGGGATTTGGTTGTAATTTTTGGGGATTGGGTTGGGCCTGTCTCCAACTATGACTATTATTTCTTCTTTTCTCTTCCTTTCTTTTTTCTTTTTCTACTGATGGACTAGGATTTTTTTAAAAAAATAATATGGTGTAATTTAGTTGTATAATTTAAATGATTAGATAAAATTTATCTTTCATATTGGATTATTATCTCATCCAATAATTTTTTATTTTATAATTCAAATGTTATAAGAACTACAACATATCACTCACTTTTAAGTTGAAATAAATTTAATATAGAAAAGGAAAAATAATTGGAAAAAAAAAAAAGCAAGATTTTTAAGCTCAAGTGTAAACATTTAGGCAAGTGAGTGCTGTTGATAGGATTGGCAATAGATTCTTGTGGAACTAGGGATCTCTGCCCATTCCTGACCCCATTATTAATAGGCAGGAAAATAATTTAGAAACAATTTTTTATATTATTTTTATGTAATTTTATATGTTAATTAAATGATTAGTTCTTTTTATTTATTTAAAACTTATAATATTAAATATATTTACTCATTTTTTTAATAGCAATAAATAATTTTATTAGGGAATACAAGGGGTACTCCAACCCATCTATATTAGTTACATGTAAAGAAAGCTTTTAGCATAACATTAATCCTTGTGTCCTCCACATTCCTTCTTGTTTAGCCCATGCATCATGCAAGATGCTAGCTCACGCATCCAATCTATGAAAGAAATACCTCCACACTCCCCAATTGCCCACAACCATTGGTAGGAATGAGCTTGTATTAAATCAAATAGCTTTTCATTATCTAGATGAGCATTTTTGAAATGGGTATCATTTCTAGCAAGCCATAAAGTCCATGTGACAACAAACCACATTAATTCCCATCCATGCCTTTGTCTAGTAGGCTTACATAAGTCACCATGCTGTTCAAAAGCCTTCGAACATGTATTAGCCATAACACCAGAAATTCTCCACCATTTGAGGCCTTTTGGCCATAAAGCATGAGCAATTTTACAGTGTAAAAATAGGTGGTTGTATCTTCCAAATTGCCACATCCAAAAACACAAACTAAGGCATTAAGGTCAGTGATAATATCTTTTTGGAAAAAATTTAACTTGGTAGGTATCCAATCCTGGATTAGCCTCCATGTAAAGGCCTTAACCTTGCTTGGAATGCCCCTTTACCACCATACTCGCTTATAGGTACTGGTTGTTGGAAAATAGCCCAAATTTAGCAGATGATTGTAGCTCGATCTAACCTCATATCTTCCATCAAAACAGAATTGCCACTCACTTGTCATTTCTTCCTTGCTGTAAAGTTACTTGGTGGAGTAGAGAAAGTAATGAATCCACCTATGCAACTTCACCATCTAATAGAGGCCTTCTCCAATGCAAGGACCATTGCCAAGTATCATCATGCTAATAACCCATTTCTTTAACGCTGTAATTCTTACTTGTTGATAAAAGAAACAGTCTAGGAAAAAGATGAGTCAAGACTCCTAATCCTATCCAATGATCAAGCCAAAATCTAACTTCATTTCCTTCACCAAGTTTTAGCTTGAACCTCTCCACTAACCAATCGTTGTTTGCCTCATTTTTGTTTTTAGATTGCAAATATCCCTCCACTAAATAGAGCCCTCTTTTTTTTTTTTTTTTCTCCCTTATCCAATTTACCCAATTGCATCCAAACTTCCCATATCTACTTGCTAGCACCTTAGAACACAGCCCATTCTCTCTAGTAGAAATCCTACCCCACCATTTCCCAAGAAATGCTAAATTAAAAAGTCTAAGGTTTCTTATACCCAACCCTTCATTTTTTTTTTTTTTTACCTAAGCAAACAGTTTCCTAACTAATCCAATTAATACCTCTCTTTTCCTCACACCCAAACCATAAAAAGTTTCTACTAATTTTATCAAGAGTATGAATGATACTTTTTGGAAGTAGATAGAAAGACATAAAGAAGACTAGCATGCTAGACAACATAGAGTTGAGGAGAGTGACCCATCCACAAAAGAAGAGAAAGTGACCTCCTTATAATGATAGCTTTTTCTTGAAGGATTCCACTAATTCACTCTAGAAGGATAACTCTCTTAGACTATCATCCACTACGATTCCAAGGTATTTGAATGGAATAGTCCTAGTTTTGCAATTTAGTATCCAAGCCATCTTAGTGAGCCATGCATCATTGGTATGGACACCCATGATTTGACTTTCGTCGAAATTGATTTTGAGGCCCAATGCTAGCTCCAAAGTTCTTAAAATGCACTTCACAACCCAAACATTGCCATCTGTTGCTTTGCCGAGAACAAGAGTGTCATCAGCAAATTGCATATGTGTTAGTGTAAAACCTCCATCACCAAACTTGACTCCAGCAAACAAGCTCTCCTCTATTGCCATAGATATTAATCTATTTAAACCATTCACCATAGTAAAGAAAGGTAATGGTGATATTGGATCACCTTGTCTGAGTCCTTTAGATATTGGAAATTGCCTTAAAGGACTCTCATTAATCAAGATTGATATCATGCTTGAAGGTAAGCATTCCATAATCCATTTACACTAGGTGTCACCAAAGCCCATTCTTCTCATCATGCAGATTAAGAAGCCCAAACTAACATTGTTGAATGCCCTTTTTGAAATCAATTTTGAGAAAAAAAAAGTGCCATAACCTCTGCTCTTTACTGCATCTATAGCTTCATCTACCACCAAGACTCCATCAATCAGTAATCTAACTTTTACAAAAGTTATTTACTAGCTCCCAAACTATAGTCCCGATCACCTGGCAAAGCCTATTAGCCAGAACCTTAGTTATGATTTTATGGATAAATCTAATAAGAGAAATGGATCAAAATTCTTCAATTTTTTGGGGATTAGGAACTTTGGGTAATAGGGTTACAAAAGATGCATTACATCCCTTTGACAACTTTCTCGAATTATGGAATTCACTCACACACCCAACAACATTGTCCTTTATCACACTCCATAATTCTTTAAAAAATCCAAGAGTAAAACCATCAGGGTTTGGTGCCTTCATACTAGCACAATCCTATACTGCACTTTTGATTTCCTCCTATTTGAATTTTGCAATAGAAAGGCCTATTCTATTGAGAAAAGTTGCTTGAAAGGAATACCATCAAGTGTCAGCCTTGCCTAGTTATCCTTTGTAAAATAAGCTTCAAAAAATCTAGCAATGTTCGTTCTTACTTCCTTGACTTCAACAAGCTGCTTACCATTCACCTAATTACAACAGATTTCATTCCTTTTATGTCTTCCTTTTACACATCTATGGAAAAAGCCTATGTTGCTATCCCCTTCCTTGAGTCACATTTTCCTTGATTTCTACCTCCACATTCTTTCTTTTATCTTCAAATTATCCCATAGCTCAAGGAAACTTTCTCTCCTTTTGACAATTTCTATTTCTGATAGTTGTTATCCTTCACTTTTGATATCAACTTTCTCAATTTCTTCTTTACAACTTCCAATTTTACTATTAACATTAATGGCAAAGCTTTTACTCCATTCCTTCAAAGATTTTTGGTGGCTTTCATCTTCTCTTTCTAGCAAAAGCTCTTCAACCCTCTCATATTGTAAGAAGTCCAAACTGTTGCTATCATGTCTTTGACTTCAACAATTTCTAGCCAAGCATCATAAAACTTGAAAGGCTTCAACCCCCCAATCTACACTTTGATGTTTTAATAAAATTGGGCAGTGATCAAAGCAAGAGCATGGGAAACCCAATTGCTCCATCTCAAGCCATACACGTAACCAACCTTCTAAGAAAATGCCTCTGTCCAATCTACTCATTGATTCTCCATTAGGTCTATACCATGTATATTTTCTTCCTTGTGGTGGTAAGTCCACAAGTTCTATATTTCTAATGAAATCAAAGAACTCTCTTATAACAATGGGGTCACCAACACAACCTTTCCTCTCATAAGAATTTTTTATAGCATTAAAGTCTCCCAATATACACCAATTTCCCATGTTTGCGTTTACTAATTGCAAAAGATCATTCCAAAGAGTTCTTTTTCCAGCCAACTCACATGGTGAATGAACATTGATGATATAAATTGGAATCTTATCTAGCCCCCAAAAATCACAAACGCCTAAGTAATGGTCTCCCATCATGACTCTACTTTTTGTGAACACATCCCTATCCCAAATACAAATCAAACCACCAAATTTACCATTTGTGGCCTTTGCAACCCAATCTAAGTTATCCATACCCTATAAAGATCTACAAGTACTTCTCTCCGCAACCTCTAATTTTGATTCTTGTAATGCTAGGAATTCAACTTTTTCTCTAAAAATCAAATTCTTAATCTCCCTTTTCTTTCCAATTCCAGCAACCCTTCTAACATTCCATGAGAGTAAAGTCATTCAAGGAAAACAAAGCATACTCAATCTACAATTGCAGACTTCTTCTTGTTTTCCTACATCTTCTTGTTGTCTCTTGCTTCCATTTGATCAATTCTCCTTATCACCTCCATTTCATGTGTATTTGCCACTACACCATTTTTTTTTTTGTTGGCAAAATCCCAAATTTCCTTGCCCTGAGTTTTCATGCTCTGTCCCTTCAAATTTCTATTACAGTTAACAATTCTACTGTCATCTACCGAGCCCCCTGCCACTAAGATATCTAGGTGAGGAAAGAAAGTGGGAATTGCCCTAACTTGAATTTGCTTTGAGCGATTTTAGCTTCCTTGCTTTGAATGAAAATCCATTACTCTGATGGCATTTGCATCCATATAAATAGCTACACAAGATCTAGCTCTTCTCTTCTTCTTTCTAGCCTACTTGGACGTTTTTCTTTATTTCCTACACATCCACTCCTCCTCACATCCTATCTCACTTTCAAAGCCTTCCCAAAATGATTTTACTTCCAATCTACTGTCCAACTCCATTTTGCTGAGTGATTTTTTAGCAGAGTCCTCATTCTTCACATATAAATGTTTGGGCTGGATTAACAGAAGGCCCAAGCACAATTTTAATTTCTTTATTGGTTTCTGCAAAAAGGCCCAATTTTTCTTCAATATTGTCATCAGGCCTACTGTCTTTAGGTGAAGTAGTGCAATTAAGTGCTAAGGCTCTGGGTAGGTATGAACAATTGTCTTTAACAATTTCCAGCAAATCTTCAAAGGCTTTCCTTGGAAATTGGCAACAACCACCTTGCTACATTCTTCAATTTGTTGCTTACTCTCCTCCAATGCGTCAGATTTTAAAATTTGAACTGATGAGCCCTCTTCTTCCTTAACACCACTCCACTCCATGTCATCATCTCCATCCTACCAATGTGCATCTTCCAAGAAACAATCTAACTCTTTGAAGCCATGGAGATCTTTTTCTACATCTAAATTCAAAGATCATATTTCGCTCCCACCATCATCCGACCTGCTTTGTAGTGTGAAAGTGTGATTTGATTTCATGGAGAATAGGTTGTTTGTAGACTCCTCTTCCATGACCTTAATATTGTACATAATCCTATTCACCTTAATTTTTAAACTCTTGGATATGAATTCCATCATGGGTGTTGATATAAGAAGCCTAGCAACATTGAATTGAAGTTTCTTGCTGGTGCTATCATCCAGTGTAATGAACTTACCCCATAAACTGCCAATTGTTTTGAAAAAATTAGGACCCCAACTATGCATTGGCACTCCATGACACTTAATCCACACAAATCTTTCTCTAGTAACCATTAATGGTGTCCATGGCTGAATTTCATCAAACCATTGCCCAAGCTAGTCTACAACGATTTCCACCAAATTCCTTAGCTCCTCTTTATCCTCACATTGTAGCAAAACTGACTTGCCTCCTATAGGCTTTACTTTGCATGCAAAGTAACCTTCTATAAAAACCCTTTCTTGTAGGATTGGAATTATTTCAACAGACATGGCAATCCTTACATAGCAACTTTCCAACCAAGCTTGATCCTCCTTTGGTACTATGAAATCTAATCTCATCCATGGTTGTGGCGAATTCCTTTGTAGCCACACTTTCTTCTCTTTTGATCTTTGGTTAGTAGTCTAATCCCTCTATTCCTTCTTTTGTGATTCTTTTTTCAAGAATGTCCCACCCATTAGAGCCTCGGCATAAGATTTTGTTAGTTTAACTTGAGATGCCTCACTCTTCCTTTCTTAATGAAAATCACTATTCCTCTTGCTAAATAGGGTGAGTTCACATGTAGCATTTTATTGCCAATCCAAAGTTGGCCCAATTGTCACTCTAGTTTTTTCTCATCAGTTACTTCCAAAAAATGCATGAAGCCAAACTGATCACTAGCTCTGTTCCTTCTTTCTGGTACATAAATTGCATATACCCTACCATACTTTTTAAACATCTTCCACATATCCTCATAGCTCCAATCATTAGGGAAGTTGGAGAAGTAGAAAGAAATGGCTTGCCTTTACAAGTTTTGGTTGTAACCACCAACATTTTGTCTTTCTCTTCTTTGATGCCTTGCAGAAGTATCTCGCCAGTTTCGTCGATCTCTTTTGCGATTGAAGCCATCCTCCCAACTCCATTTCGTCCATCTAGCCGATCCGCCTCTTCGTCTTACTCTTCTTGTTTCCATCACGTTTTTGGTTTCTATTATCCATTAACACATCTATTCATTTAATGATATATAAAACTTGTATAAAAATATGATACAAAAAATTTTCCTTTTATCACCACTCTTAACAAGTATGGGGATCCCTACTTGAAATTTTTAATAATGGGTAATTTTTAGGCAAGGAATGAGGGCATCTACAAGTATGAAGAATCATCGCTAAAGCATATAAATGATATGCTAAAATTCATTGTCATTAGTTACTCAAGTAATAAAATAATAAATAGAGTATTGGTCTTATAAAAATTGTGATTAATTAAATACTGAAAATAACTAATTATAAAATTATTTGAACAAATAAAAAGAAAAAAAATTAAACTTTTAAAAGAAAATGACAATTTAAATAAAAATTTATCAAGATATGAAGTATAAAAGCATTTGATTTCACCATAATCAATCAACATAAATTTCAAATTATTATACTTTCAAAATATTTATTAATAATATTTTATTCGATATACTTTCTCAAATTATATCAAACATATTATTATGTATTAATTATTAACCATTATATCTCTACATAAATTTAAATATATATAAATTTATTACATTCTATGAAATTTTTTAATATATGAAAAAAACTTTCAAATCCACTATTCACACAAATTACATTAGTTCATCTCTAGTTTTCATTCAATTTATGATATATATTATTCAAATTTATTGTATAAAATCTCATCTCATTATCAATTATACTTTCCATAATAATTTTATTTGTGATCAAGCATTAAAAAACATTAAAAACATTAAAAAAATAATATATATTCATTATTAAATAATAATTTCAAAAATATAAAAATCATAAAAATTCATATTAAATTGATATATTACATCATAATCTTAGTTAACTATATTAATTCATAATAAAAATAATAAAATTTAAAGTTATAATTATGAATAAAAAATTCATGCTAAAACAAAGAATAAATTTAAAATTAAAAAAATTAAAAACATTAAAAAACAAAATTCAATTTAAAAATATTGACTCACTTAATTTTTTATTATTTGATAAATTTTTACTGCCCTTAATTAGGTCTCTAAGTGCCCAAAAAATTCAAAAGAATTTTGAAAGAACTTCCAAAAAACTTTCAAAGAGCCTCCCAACTCTGAAATTGAATGAAGATTTATAAAAGCGTAAAAAACCTTAATTGGAATACAGAAAAGACTCGCACCAAAATAATGACTTGGTGAAGACGTGGTGAAAATTGCCCAAGAAGGCGACACCTAAACTGAAAAGTACGCTAAGGCAGAGTGCCGCCACCTTCGCCGGTGCCTTGAAACAAACTCCGGGTCAGGATCGGGATCATTGGGCAAAGGTACGATTTCGGGTTCTTCATTGGTAAAACTGTTTTAATCCCTCATCTTTTATTAAGTCGACACTTTGATGCTGAAAATTCTTATGTCTTCAGTTTGGTTATAAAAGTTCTAATCTCTTCCCATTCAATCATTTCCTATACAAAAAATAAAAATAATGAAAATTATATATATAATAAAATCAAGTAAAATCTCATAAAACTCATATAATTATCAACAATATCAAAACAAAAATTAACATAGTAATATCTATAAAATTTCAACATATCAATAAAAATTCCATAGTTCATTCAATTTCTAATCCAAGAAAAGAAAATTTGAAAGTATTTTAGAAAAATTAATCATTATTAAGTTTCTTTTTAGCTAATAAATAAAATAAGATAATGTAATATATATAAATTCAAATGAAGAAAAACCCATTAAACAAAACCATATATAACAATCTTTAAACTCATGGAAGTGATGTGCTCCGTTTTCTGCAGAATCAACATGAAAAAAAAAAGGTTTAAAAAGTAAATCAGAAAACCAATAATATTTCAGATAAAAAACATGAAAAATCATAACCCTCGAATTTTGTTTTTTTTTTTTTGGTTACTCTAATATGTACATTAAAGATACAAGCTAATATTTATTAATTAAGATATTTTTAATTAATTTTATATAAATTTTTATAT
>BPVZ01000065.1:546798-557750 GCA_020521535.1 Rubroshorea leprosula | reverse complement strand
TACGATATTAAAAAATAATTAAAATTAAAAAAAATTTAGTGTTCATAAAAACCAACAGAAAAAAAAAATGGCAATCCCTAATTCAAAAATGAGTTTTTTTAACCTATACATTTATAGTGTAAGTTAATGATATATTTATTACACTTTTTTATTATTCTTTTTATACTAAAATAATAGTAGATTTTTTTTATTTAAAACTTATTTTAGAATAATAGTAATTTTTTTTAATTTTAAAGGAGATAAATATTTTTTACTATCTTAACCTTATAATCATCTCTCAATTTTATATATTCATTCTCTGATTAAAATAATTTTTTTGTTTATTTTTGAAGCATAAAATAGATAAAAATAGAACTTTTTCCCAAATTTTTAATTTAAAGATAAAATTAAAAAACAATCTATTATTATTTTAGGATGAAAAAAGTATTAATTTGCATAAAAAGTTATGAAAAAAATTTTATTTTTTACACTAATACTGTGTAGAACAATTTAATAAAACTAAAGTTAATTTTTATTTTTTATATAAATTAATACTAAAAATTATAATAAACACACCTTAATTTATACTTCAACTTATATTTTAAAATAATAAATCAAAAAAATATTTTAAAACTATTATATCATTTTAATAAACAACCTTCATCCTAAAACTTAAGAAAAAATTAAATAATTTTTAAGGAAACAACCTTACTTTTATATTCAAAACAGTAACTTTTTTTTCAATGCCAAGTGACAAACACTTTTATCAACTACGAAATGTACGTGTGTGTGTTTTTTTTTTAATTTGATAAAAAAAAATAGTAATCTTATTTTTTTATTTTAAGATAATTTTCTTTAAATTTTAAATTTATCTCAAATTAACTATTTTTTATTTTTAAAATAAACAAATACTTTTTTAATATTAATGTTATCCATTTATTTTGATTATATATTTTTTAAAAAAATAATTAAATTTTTTTATTTTTTTAAAATAATATAAATAAATATATAAATTATTTTTAAGCCCTTAATTAAAAAAAATATATAATTATTTTGTTAAGAGTAATGTCCCACATGAGCTGAAGCCAAAGTAGGAACCATCCACGTCATCTGAGCTGTTCCATTGCTCAAAGCAGACAATCCCGCCCCCGTGTTTTATGCCTTTGGTGGCAGTCACTTTAGTTCCCCAAAAAAGATCCTCTACAGCTCAGGTGCACTTATTCTCTGCATTCCACCCAATTCTCATTTGCCACGTATGAAGTAGGCCCCGACATGATCTGGCCAACTTTTCAGTAATTCCAAGTCAGTGCTGGACCCACGTTCTGTTGCCTGCCACGTGGTCTGTTTTCATCCCACTTTGTTCTTTTTCAGTTGCTTAGCAGTTATTAACAAAAAGAAAAAACAGTGAGCAAATTAATGAATAAAATAATTAAAAGAAAAAAATATAAAAGTTTAAAGAATATATATATATTTTTTTTTGATAGAAAAAGTTTAAAGAATATTAAAGTTTGTGAAAGGAACTGCATGCATGGTTAAAGAAAAGATCAAATTTCAGATGCCTACCAACTTGAAAATTATTTAAAAGTTTAGAGGAAAATTAGGCAAAAAGATTGGATTTTTAAGAGAGAGAAACGGTGAAGGGGTAGGGGGAGAGATGAAGTGTCGATTCCAGCAGGAAGGTTTGTGGGGAATGGCGGTCCGCTAGAAATTTGACATTTTTGTTTTTCTGTTTTTTTTTTTTTTTCTCTTCTTTTTTATGGCTAATAAAGACTTGGGTTTTATTGGGTTTTTTTTCTTTGAATCTCACAGTTCATGAAAGGGGTTGTCTTTGAGCTGAGCTTGGAGGAGGGATTGATTTTCTGATCTCACCCAGGTGAGTTTTAGTGAAAAGATTGAACTTTGTATCTGATTTCCTTGATTTGTATGATAAAAGGTAGCATCTTGATTTTTCTTGTGGGTTTTATGTGTTAATTTCAACTTTGAGATGCTGAATTTCCATTTGCAGCTCTTTCTTTTTTCTTTTTTCTTTTTTCTTTTTTTCTCTTTATTCAATTTAATAGATTTTGTTGCTAATTTGGTATATAAGACTAAGAGGGTAACACAGAATAACATCTTGAGACTGAGTATGGGTTTTAATCATTAAGAAAATCTTATAGGAAGTTGTGGAGTCTAGTGCTGATCCCGAGTTCGGGCTTAGGTAAGTCTAAACGTGTAAACTTTGGGAATTTTTACTGAAATTTTGCAGTTTGTTGGTAAGTTTTGACAGTAAGAATTTTGGTTTCTATTCTTCTAATGTTGGAATTGAAGGTAATTTATTTCAGTTTGTTCATTCCTCAAGTTTGTAGATAAAGGATCAACGTCTTTACGTTTTCGAATCTTCTTAGTTGCATTGTAGATACTAGATGATTCTTGGTATATATGCCTGTTTCTTCTGCTAAGAAGAAGCTATTAGGATTTCCCTGATATGAAACCTTGGTAATATATGTTAAAACTGACAACATCAAGAAATGGATTTTCCTAGGACTTGCAGTTTGAGGAAAAAATGGTGTTTCTATCAATTGTCATTTTGTATTGTTGATGTGTTTATGCTCATCGTAGAAAATGCACTGTTTTCTCAGTGTTCAAATTTCAAGTGAGGTAGTGAAAGAAGTGTTTTCCTTGCAGAGTGCCTGAATGACTCAGTTAAAGCATCTATTGAATGAGAATCGTGAAAGTGATGCGGAACTGCTAGGCCATGTATCATGCACCAATGTGGAGGATGTGGAAAGGTATTTAAGGACTATTTGGCATTTCCCTCCCTTCCTTTCTTCCTTTCTCTCTTTGGCCTGCATCTCATTTGTTAATTACCAAGATGTATATCACCGTTTTATTCTTTGTTCTGGTTAGCTAAATTATTTGTTCTTCCAGGCTTGATGAGAAGGACCTCTCAAATGGAGATGTCTATAATGGCACTTTCAAGTGTATGCTTCCCCATGGTAAGGGAAAATATACATGGTCAGATGGAACAGTCTATGATGGTGACTGGGAAGAAGGAAAAATGACAGGCAAAGGACAGATATTCTGGCCATCAGGAGCAAAATATGAGGGTGATTTTTCTGGAGGTTACCTGCACGGTTTTGGCACATTTGTTGCAACTGATGGATCAATTTATAGAGGTACATGGAGGATGAATATACGGCATGGATTGGGGAAAAAGGACTATTGTAATTCGGATATTTATGAAGGATCTTGGAGGGAAGGAGTACATGAAGGCAATGGTAGATGTTCTTGGAATAATGGAAATACATATATTGGGAATTGGAAACATGGGAAAATGCATGGTAGAGGTGTTATGAAATGGGCAAATGGTGATCTTTATGATGGCTTTTGGTTTAATGGCCTCAGACATGGATCTGGAATATACAGGTTTGCAGATGGAGGATATTACTTTGGAACATGGACCAGGGGCCTAAAGGATGGAAAAGGAACATTCTACCCTGCTGGAAGTAGACATCCATCTGTAAGGAAGTTGCATGCCTCTTTGGGTTATGATGATAGTAGAAAAGGCTTGTTAGCTCAAAGTTCATCTTTAAATTCTGAGGAATTCAAGGTTAGGAAAACAAGTGTTAAGCGCAGCATTTCTGAGAGGATATCGATTGGTGGAAGTTTAAGAAGTTCAGGTCGAATGTCACACAAGACTACTTTGTCAGATGTTAATTCAAACCGTTCTAATGCTGCTGGAGATATTATGCGTAATGATTCCTCATTCAGAATGTCCCATGCATCTGATGGTAGTCAAAGTGAGGGGCAAGATAACAATGCTGTTGTTTACGAAAGGGAATACATGCAAGGAATTTGTATTAAAGAGATACTGAGGAGTTCTACAGAACTGTCACACAACACAAAACAGCCAAATAAGTTTCATTCACAAGAAGCAAAAAAGAGTTCATGTGCAAGCATTTTCAAGCACAATGATAGCTATTATTTAATGCTTAACTTGCAACTTGGTATCAGGTAAACAGATTGAGATGGAAAATGCCCTTTCCAGCTAATGTTATGCACTCACTATATATGTTCATTAAGGCTTACCCACTGAACCAGACTAGCTTTGATAGCTTGTCATCACACATGTATTGTAATGCTTACTTGATCTGAAGATGATTTAAGTTTCCATTTACAGTAATTAGTTGTGTAATTTGCTCTTGAGCACTGTCACACACAATGAAATACTTGATTTGAAGTTCTCAGGTATACAGTTGGTAAGATAACCCCAGTGCCTAGTCGTGATGTTCGAGCTTCTGATTTTGGAGATCGAGCTAGAATAACTATGTTTTTCCCCAGAAAGGGTTCACAGTTCACACCTCCACACAAATCCATTGATTTCTACTGGAAGGATTATTGCCCTATGGTTTTCAGGTATTTATTAATCTCATTAATGCCATTTGCATTTGCTAGCTGTAGTCAATTCAGTTCATAATTACAAAGGGCATTTTCAGTTTGTGATAAGATCACTCTTTTTTAACACCTTGGGAAAAACAACTCTAACACTGATTATGTTGAGTCATTTTGAAGAGGAATTTGTTGGAAAGGAAGAAAGAATCTCTACTTGTAGTGTTTTCCACTTATTCTCATTAGTTTTTCAAAACAACATATCCAACTTGAAAAATTATTCCTGAGATTATAAATGCAAAATTGCAAATTGGATTTATGCATTTTTTTTTTTTTTTATGGTGGCTTATATTTATACCCTTATCAAATTTTAAGAATGGGAGAGATAGACTAAAAACGTAAAAACTTATGAAACTCTACACATGTTTTTCTTTTAACTTCAAAAAAGAAACCCTACTCATGTTAAAATCAAGAAACTTTTACTTACAAACAAGGGAAACAAATGGACCTTATATCTGAAATAAATGTTTATAGGTTTGTTTCTGTGGTTCTGTGCATTCATTTTTGTGTTATTTATGCACAGACGTACATGAACCAAAGTGGATGCTTGTCTATGCTTATGGTTATATTAGTTCTTATGTAATTACAGCATAAGCATGTCTGTTTGTTTGGGGCACATGAAAAATTGTTAGTACTCTGTGGCTTGTGTAGTCTTCTTTTACTTTCAGTAATTCCAATAATATAATTTTGATTGTTGGCTACTTTGTGCATATCCATTGGACTGCTCCAAGGGATTTGAGGGAGTTGTTCAAATTAGATGCAGCAGAATACATGATGTCCATTTGTGGTGATGATGGTCTGACAGAGCTTTCTTCACCTGGGAAAAGTGGAAGCATCTTCTATCTTTCTCATGATGATAAATTTGTCATTAAGACATTGAAAAAATCTGAGCTCAAGGTTAGAACCTTTAGAAGTTTCCATGCATAATTATATATACTTATTCTTCTTGTTTTTGGTTTTTCCATTGGCTTACCAATGCAAGCATTATTGTCTCATTTAAGTTCTACCCAAGATGCCACTGACATACATAGTTTTCTTCTCCCATGTAGGTTCTACTCAAGATGTTGCCTTTCTACCACACTCATGTAAAACTGCATGAAAATACTCTCATAACCAAATTTTTTGGGCTCCACCGGATAACATTAAAAGGCAGAAGAAAGGTATATGCAACTAATGTGACTCAGTTTACTAACTGTCAAACACTTGGCTAAAGTTAAGTCTGGTTTTTTTTTTTTTTTCTAGGTTCGCTTTGTGGTTATGGGGAATATGTTTTGCACTGAATTGCGAATTCATCGTCGTTATGATCTGAAGGGATCAACTCATGGAAGAATTACACCTAAAGAGAAGATTAGAGAGAACACCACATTAAAAGACTGTGATCTATCCTATAGATTTCATATGGACAAATTGTTGCAAGAATCCCTTTTCAAGTGAGTTTCTCATTTTGAGCTTGTGTAATATTTATGTGGTAATATTTATGTGGAATTGGTGCTTAAATTTAGCTTCTTATTGATAAATTATTAATGAATCTCTAAGGTAGAATATTAAGGGCATGTTGTTTGCCCTTCCTTTAGGAAGTTTGATTGTTGCTATTGCGGTAATTGCTAGCTATAAAACTAGAAATAAGCTCAGTTTTTTATGCCATAGGTGGTGCTAATTTTCAGTTTCCAATCTCCCTTTTGTTCTATTCCCTTTATCCCATGTTCAGTCTCATAGAATTGATGAATAGGTCGTCATGCATGGTGCGCACACATTGAAAGGAATAGGAGAGCAGTTGTTAGGTAGAGGCATATAGCATCCTATTAAAAGAACAATTTTAAGATCTATGTTTATGTAGCTGTCATTTTCCAATGATCTCATTATTCTGGTAATGGTTATTATTTTTTACTTTACACAGTAACAGATGGCATATAACCTGCATTCTGAAAGCATGAGTGATGCAAGACAGGTTAGTGGATTTGGTGGGCATAAGGATTTAGGGCTGTATGAAGGTAAGTTTAGGCTATAAACGATGATTGTGAACAGTAAAAGAGATGAAGAATATAATTTAGACGAGAGGGAAAAAAGATAAAGAAACCTAGGAGTTACACCTGGGACCCTTAGGAATCATGCCTCAGGTTGATAGTTTCTCACGCCAAATGTGCAAATCACCACCCAAAAAAGATGTTGATGGCCACGTGCCAAACTAAAGCATAGGCTCTAAAACAAATTTGGCTTAACCTTTTGTAAACCTTTGGGGATTGCTGTCAGCGTGCCCCATCAATGAGAGATTGTATTTACATGTCATGGCTGGTTGACTCTGTATCTTTTCTTTTGGCCAATGATTGACTGTGCATCTGAACCTGCGCAATTCATAACAATCATTGTTTTGTTTCTTCTACTTTTTGCAGGCAACTTTCTCTCGACAGCCATTTCTTAGAAGCTCAAGGGATAATTGATTATAGCCTTCTTTTGGGTGTACATTTTATCGCTCCTAAGCAACTAAATGGTCTTGTAGAACCTCCAGATGCAATATCCACTAATGAGAATACACCTGATGGGTGTGGTAGGTATCACCCACTGTTTTATGGCATAAACTTAAGATCGAGGGTGCATGTACATCTAATAAAGAGCATGAACCTCAATTTTGTGTTGCTACTTCCTGATCTTAGTTTCCTTTAATTTATCACTTGAATAGCATGCAACTTATAATCTGCTTCCACTAGGTGTGACCTCAGAAGGCGAGCTGCTGATTCCTGCAAAAGGTTTGCAGCTAGTGGCCCATGAACCAAGCTTTGTTAACACTGCACCAGGTCCCCATATCAGAGGAAGTACAATGAGGGCACGCTCTTTAGGTGACAGGGAAGTTGATCTTTTACTTCCCAGCTGTGAAAGGTACTCTTTTACTTTCTCTCTCTTTTTCCATGTGAATAGTGACTTTTGTTGGCTTATGCTTGCTGCATTGAAGGATGATTATGATATGAGCATTGTTTTACCTGAATTTCAAGTCAAAGCCTACTTCTTAACAGTTTTAAATTAATTTCCAGTTTAGAACATATTTTTTCCTGTTATGGAGCTGAAGAAAATAAAAAATAGGAATTGATGTGTAAGAATGTGCATTATGGTATGATTTGAAAGTATAAACCAACACAGTATCCAGTCTTCACTGCTACTCTGGAAAATCCTGCTCTGTCCCCCGTCCCAGCCATGCAATCACAAAATGTTACATTTATGTTTCTGGCCAATCTCAATATCATAGTTTAGCTGAATTTAAGTCAAATATTTTAGATGGTGATTATCAGGGGAGATATAACTGAAGTGTTCTTTTTTTCATTTTGGCTGTCAATTGCTTGCATGTTATTCAGGTTACGAGTACAGTTAGGCGTAAACATGCCAGCTCAGGCTAATCGCAAGCTAGAAAACGGGGAGGCAGACTCTGCAGAAGTTGAACTTTTTGAGGTTTATGATGTTGTTCTCTATTTGGGAATAATTGATATCTTGCAGGAATACAACATGAGAAAAAGAACTGAGCACACTTGCAAATCAATGAAATTTGACCCAGTGACGATATCTGTTGTCGATCCCCAGCTGTATGCTAAACGTTTCATCAATTTCTTGCGGCGAACAGTTTTCCCTGAGCAACCACCTTTCTCCTGACCGTCATTGTTTCATACTATCTTGTATTTCCCCTTTGTTGTAGGGTTCTAATCATTCATTGTAAAGGGGTGCCATATGCAGCCTGTCTACTATATGTAGAGTATATTTGGGTGCATGTAATTAGCGCCGCACTATTTCTTTCCATTATTCTTTTTATCTGAGTTTAGTCCTCCTCTGTCCTGGATATAGCAGTAGCAGAGAGACAATCTGCTCTGGTTCTTGCATAAAAATTTTTCATCATATCATATGTTTTATTTTTAACCTTAGTTAAAAGTTTCTTCTCTCATCTTTGATATACGTAATTATCTCGAGTTCGAACATGTTCACATGGAGATTGGAGAATCAATAAAAGTTTGTTAAAATCAACGGTTAAGAGCCTAAGCTTCTTCGTAGAAGAAAGGGGAGAAATTAGGAAAAGCAGATGGCTGGCTTCTCTGGTTGTATAGCCATTATCAGTAAAGTATGACTACCTTAATTCTCCTTCTTTCTCTTTATCTCATTAAGCTTAACAAGGAGATAAATTTGCTTTAGGAAAACATCAATATTCTTTTCTCCTCTTTCTATTAGAAATTAAGGAACTGTTTCAACAATTTCTTATATCCATTCTGAATGGTTGTCTTCGATAGGATGCAAAACAGTTAAATCATTGATAAAAATGTGGATTCCCAAAATCAATAATTAAGGTGTGGAATGCACTTCATTTTTGTTTCATACTTTTCTTTGGTTTTAGGAACAAAACATGCATACATGTACACGTGTAGTATGATTATATCACACATTATTTTTTATTTTTTTTATATTTATTATTAAGATATTTTTAAATTAATTTTTACATATATCAAAATTAATTTCTTCTAAACAATTTTAAAAATGTATTTAAAAAATTTATTTTTTTAGTACAACACTAAGTTGTCACTTGTCAATGAATTTAATTTTTAGGGTTCCACACATTAATTTGTTAAAACCATGTAATATTTTTTTAAAAATGTATTGATTCTATTTAGTTTGATTATTAAAAATTATTAATAATTAAATTTTATTACTTAATATATTTTTTAAATTATTAATAATTAAATTATTGCATATTTTTTAATAAATTAAAATTAATTTGTAAATTAATATTTTTAAATATCATAATTAATAATTTAAAAAATAAATTGATAAAATATATATGAATGAAGCTAAAACAAAATTTATATACTCTTAACATAAATACCGTGTGACATTACAACACCCACAACATACACCCAAAAATATTCCAAAAAAAAACAATTAAAGCAGTACTTCTTTGACATGTACACATGCATATTCCCCAAGAATGGGTTCTCTCCACATGTCTTGTCATCTTGAATGCCTCCATGCCTTATCTGAATAAGCAGACTTAAATTCATCAGTTACATTTTTTTAAACATTTTTTGTCATCGTTGTGGGAGTTACAAATCTTTGTAATTAATGAAAAAAAAAAAACACAAATTCAAACAGACACTAATCCCCCAGAACAGGAAAAAAAAAATTCACTTCCTTAGCAAAATACAAGGTTTTGTACATGTTTATCATCAAAGCATCAAAGTATCAGCCCCAAACCTGAAATCACATCACTTTCCATAGATGTCTGAAAATTAAGTTTGATCAAAGTCAAACAAAGAGTTTCATTTCTAGTTTTTTGGGTTTTGTAAGATTTTGGGTTTCCCAGGACTCTTCTTTGTCTTGTCTCTCCTACAAGAAATTGCATTTGATCCCTTTTTCTGTGAAAAGAACAGAAGCCTTCTTCAAAGAAAATTGATCAAAGTTACAACCTTTGTAACCGGAAAATAAGAGAAATCATCATGGGATGGGGTCTCTCTTTGTCTTGGGGGCTAGGAAAGTGAGAGAAAGAGAGAATCACTTCACCTTTAATACAAGATCATGAGAAGAAGGGACACACATGGACATGGTCAAACACAAAAACAGGAGAAGTCAACGGCATCTCACCTGATCTTGTTTTGTTGACACAGGTAGGTCAAGACCATATTAACTCCATGCAAAAATCATCAAAAACAATGTACTCTAGAGAGAGTAATGAAACCCTTTTCTTTTTATCGAGAGAGAGAAAGAGGAAGTGTTTTGGTTGACGGGAATGAAGCCTGGTCCGAGATCACACAGGGCTATACACATGAATATACATCCCGAAACTTTCCGGTAATAGAAAATTCAAGAAAATTTCATGGACATATCATCATAAAAATCAACCTGTATGCCCTCGAGCCAAACAACATTCCCATCAACCTTAACCTCTTTAAAGATCAAAACTTTACTTGAACCTGTCACCAAAATTCAATGAGAATGTGTGAGGGGAATGAAGCCTGGTCCGATACCTTCAAACTCTGCATGTATCATCATTTCAAAGCATCGAGCCAGCCAACATTCCCCCAAAACTTTCTTTCCCAAAATTTGAGAGAAAGTGAAAGAGAATTAAGGAGGAGGAAGAAAGTGAGAGGAAGAACAACAAAACAAACCCATTTTCCATCCATGGAAAACCCTAACTCACATGGCTTTATATATAGAGATAATGAAGGGGTAACAATTCAAAGGCTAAAACTTGGAATGGCGCGTGAAGTCACCCTCCGTCAAGGATGAAAATGAAAGAAATAATAAAATAAAACCCAATTTAATGAATTGGGAATTAGATAGGGTTTTTTTAATCGAATTTGAAATGTATAAGGATGCCGGATGGGAGGAAGAGACAAACGAAATGAACATTGATTTTATGTATTTGTCAAATTATCATAGCACACGTTCTATTTGGAGCATTCAGATTCTTAGACCAGAGCACCTCATTTTCCAATGTAAAGAGGCATCAAACATCATAAGTTCTCATTTTTAAATTAATAGTTTAGTTTGGATTAAATATTTACTCAAATCTCTCTTTA
>BPVZ01000065.1:514948-530770 GCA_020521535.1 Rubroshorea leprosula | reverse complement strand
TGTGAATTAGGTGGTGGGTATTGGCTAATTTTCGGGGCGTAATTTTCGTTGAACATGTTCATGTCATTTTTAGAATTTTTTTTTAATATTTTAATCACGAGACCGATACAAACTATTACTATTGAAAAAAAGATATAAACCTTACAAAAATAATTAGAAATACTTGACCAACAGGTCAGTTCCATTTTTAGATGTATTTGCAATACAATGTTGAGTACGATGCAATGAAACATCTACTAGTGTATGCACATTGATTTATTTATTAGTGTTTAAATAAAAATTTCAATTATAAAATGTTTTGTTACATTGTGCAAAATATTATATTTCTCAATAATTTAATTAGTTTAATAATAATTTTTTAATAAAAACAAAAAAATTTTAAATTAAAATCATATAATATATTTGTATAATAAATTAAGTAATGAGAAATAATTATTTTTTATTATATAATATAAAATAAAAAAGTTATTATACTTATTTTTTGTGTTAACCTTTTATATTTAGAAATCACATTAAATCTCAATTAATTTACAATCTCAAACTTTTATTTTTAAAAAATAAGATATTTCCACTTAAATTAATAAGTCATTAATATTTATTATATTCATAAGCATTATGTATATAACACTTTCTTTAAAAAGAGTAATGGAAGGATGAAATCAATTTATTTAGTAGTAAAAGAGTACTCTCTTAGAAAATCTATATTTAGTGACTAAATTTAGTCACTAAACCTTTATTTTTCATCACAAATTAAAATTAGTGATGTAATTTAAATTATTAATAAAATTCTTGTCACTAATGCCCTTAATGATGAATTTGGCATCTATCACATAAAAGAATTTTATAATGATGAAAAAAATATACATTACTAATGAGTTATTTGTAACAAATTTAATCATCATAAAAAAAATTTATGTTGCAATAATTTTCATCGCAAATATTACAATTGAGTGAGAAAAAAATAATCACAAATGCAATTATGACAAAAAAATTTAGCCATTAATTATTAAAATTGATATTAAATCAAAAAGATATTTTCGCGATTACAACACAAATATTATAATAAAAATTTTGTCACAAAAAATTGATATATAAATTTATCACAAAAGTTTAATAAAAAATATTATTATTTTAACACTAATCAATTTTGATTAAAATTAATCAAATCCAATTAAAATTAATTAGACTCAAACTAAAATCAAGTTTTATTGAGTTTCACATGTTTTATAGTACAAAACTTTATTTTCTTAAATATTTCTCATCGATGTGGGATATATTTATAGTGTAAAACTTTATTCTCTTATGTGTTTTTTTTACCGATATGAGATGCATTGATTAGAGAAAACTTAAATAAGGCTAAATTATAGTAATGATTTTTATCATCACAAGTATGTATTTTTTTATTGACAATTTTTAGTGACAAAATATATTTTTAATGATGAATTATTTGATCATCATTGAATGCGTAAGGTATATGTGATCAATATTTGAAATTTGTTTTAATTGAGATGAGTTATAATAATGATTTTTATTGTTACAAACTTATTTTTTATTTGTAACCTTTTTTCAATGATGAAATATATTTTAAATGATGAATTATTTGGTTATCATTAAATGTGTAAGGTATATATGATCAATATTTGAAATTTGTTTTAATTGAAATGAGTCATAATGATAATTTTTATTGTTACAAACTTATTTTTTATTTATGACTATTTTTTAATGATAAAATATATTTTTAGTGATGAATTTTTTTATTATTATTGAATATATTTGTATTTGTGATTAATGTTATAATGTTAATTTTAATATTCATCACAATTTTTTATCACTAAAAATCTCATTTCATGAAGTGAGTATTTCTAGTACACTAATTTACAAAGCACTATCTGCACTGCATTAAGTCGTCGGACATTATCTGCCATATGATGATCGCCTTGATGGTAAAACCCTTTCATTCACTGGTGTTTCTAAACCAACAAATGTGAAGGTAAAAGGTTTGCGAGTTGTCCTCCACCTCTAAAGTTATCATATTTTAATTGATGTTTTTAAAAATGAATAGCTAAATTAAAAATTTTATTTATAGAGATCATTATAATAATTTTTAGATAAATTTAATAGGATTAGTTAGTTTTTTTGGGTAAATATCTAATTAATTTATTAATTATATAAAAATTTAATACTATCAGTAAATAAAAGTTTTTTTTACTAAATGTTATAAAATATTATATTAATTTAAAATTTCACATATACCATTTATATAAATAGAATATTTAATCACGTGATTAATTTTTAAAAATATTAACTACAAAAGTGAATTTTAAGGCAAATTCTCGAGCAAAAATTTAGGAACACCACTTGCCTAACAAACTTCAAATATAAATTACATGATGTTTAGTTTTAAAAATTGATAAGGGAACTTCCCGTGGAGAAACTATAAACAATAAGTAAGTTTAATTTAAGGGAAACTAAGGAATGAAAAATAAAAGGATATTATACTCTTCCATTTTCCTCTATTTTCCTTCATTCCCCTACACATTTGGATGTGTTAAAAAATTAAAACAAAAGTAAAGTAAATAACCTCATTATCCTCATATATTCTCCCTTCCCTAAGAACTAAATATTTGGATATGGTTAAACTCTAATACATAACTTAAAATTAATACGTAACATAAAATCACTTGATAATAAATAAAGTAATTTTTTTTATATTTGATGTATATTTTTTTTACTATAAACTTAGAACTTTCATACTCAACAATAGTGACAATCAAAGCAAAATCTTTAACTCCAATTTAGGAAATTTGGTCTTGTTTGAAATGGCAGCACAAAGGATTACTGTTTTTGGATCATCAGTGAAGTACCATAACCTGATTCAACAAGTAGAATATTCGTACAATAGACTTCAAAAGAAATTCAATAAACAGAACTAAATTTTTAAAGATACCCGAAACCAGAACTGGGTTTTTGTCCAATTATGCATAGAAAAAAATAAAAATAAAAATCTCTCATGAAGGATGAACCTTGTGAGAGGAAATCCCCTTCCAAGCAGACTTCATGGAAGCAGCCGCAGAATTCATCACCGCCTCAATATACCTCTTGGAAGCAACACTCGCCGCCTTCTCCATGAGGTTCCCCATTTCCCGTGCATTCTCCCCTGTACGAACCAGAGAATCCAGCTCCTCTCTCGACATCCGTTCCATCTCTTCCTCAAATCTCCGGAACTCATCCATGGCACTGTCCAGGACGGAATCGAGATGAGCCTCAGCCTGCTGCAGGGACTCCTCTGCTTCTTCTTCCTCCCTCTGTCCCTCGAGTTCCATGGCTGCCCAGGACTTGTAGGCTTCGATCTCAAAGAGTTTCATGAGGTCTTCGACTGTGGAGGGGTCGAAGGATCTGTCTTGCAGAGCTTGATCTGAGAGGAAGGTGAATTGGGAGAAGAGGGCTTCCATCTTTGAGTGATCTTTACGTGTGAATTCAAGGAAATGTGTAGTCTAAATAGTGAATGCTAGAGAAGGAACAAAGGGAAGTGTGAGTGGCTGTACCGTGGAGAATCATATAAAGGATGACTACAATGTCGTCTCATTACATCATAGAAGAATAAATGCTAAATTACGAAGTCTAAGTATAATAATTAAGGATTTTCTTAACCTATGTTTGGAGCCACATAACAATTTTATTTTTTTATAACAGATTTTTATAAGTAAATATAAAACTAGATATTAATTTTAATAGTAATATTACATGAATAGTTTTAATTGAATAATTAATAAATTTAAAGTCTAACATGTATATTTTTTATGCAAAATAAATGCAAAAAAGGTATAATTAATTCATTTTTGACATTTACCTTAAGGAATAATTTAGAAAAACATTTATAATAAATATACTAGAAAAAAGTAAAAATTAGTAAGTTTTGCATTTAAAATACTAGAACTTCATATATTATTCAAATGTCTTTAATGTTTTTCTTTTTAAGTAAAGACTAAAAGTTAAATCTTAAATATGTGATTACAAATATAAATAACTTTATTATCAGACTACATGACTGCTAACATCAAATGTTTTTAATGAATCTTTTTTAATTCATTATCATTCATAATATTTTAATTGTAAATAAAGTATTAATGTAGTCTAAATTTAAAAAAAACATTAGATACTGCCATAAGGGCCTCTCTAAAGACAAGAAAATGGTAATAACCACAACCCTTTGATAGGAATGGAAATTCTTAAACTTGGATCTACAAAACATTCATGGGTGCTTCATACACAAAGACATGTAGAAGTTCCACTAGTTTCATGGCTTATCAATAAAACCATTGACTAAACAAAAAAAGAGTGTGGGAATTGGTCCGTTGGAATTCAATTTAGGGCGGCTTTTCTTATCTCATTCATAGCTGGGGAATCTTTAATGGGGTAGGGTGGGCCATGCTCATTTGACATTGTGAAATCCATCTTTTGAATTAAAACGGTAGCCCTTTTGTCTTTAGTTGTGAATAATGTAAATTTAGAGTAGAATGCGCCCCACCACCCAAAGTTACCGTTAAAGATTCTTAATAGTTAATACTTAATACCCACTTCCACCGTTAAAGATTCTTAATACCCACTTCTAAGCCCATACTTCAGTCTTTGTGAGCCCAATAAAAAACCCATCAAAAGCCCACCAGAATCTCCCGCTCAAATCAGAGCGGGCTTCTTCTTTTTTTTTTTTTAACGGTTACAAGTCCACAAAATTTACCCCATTTAAATATTGGTTGATAAAAGTGAAAATGAAGGTATTTAAAATGTAAAAACTGGTTTTTACCCAAAATAAAATAAAATAAAATAAAAAATTATTTATTTATACTATCATATATTATATTATAAAAATTATTAAAATTATCAACAAATCTCAAATAAATACGTAATAAACTTTTAAAATTTTCAAAAATTCCTTTTAAAATATTTAATAAATCACTTTAAAATATTTGTAATATCACAAATCAATACGTAATGTTTTTCTCTTAAATCTTAATAGTTTAAAATCCGCTTAAATTAATGAATTTTATATTTCAATTCAAATTTTATATTACCTAAATTTAATTCAACTCATAAGTTTAAATTTAAATTTAATTTTAATTTAAACTTTCTTAATTTACTAACTATAACTTCAATTCAATTTCGAATTAAATTTGTAACAATTCTATTGCAGCGGAAGTCCCATACCAACGAAGCCCTTGCGATGTTCGTTTGATTCCATTCCATGTTCCTTTCTTCCGTGCATATATGAAAAGGCACAATTGGTTTTAATCTTTCAAATTTAGAGGATTATAATTTTTAAGTCCCTAAATTTAAAACACATCGTTTAAATTTTTAAAAGTAAATAAAATTATTTTGATTTAAGACATTAAATTTTAAATTTTTTAGGGTTTAATGATTGTAATATAAAGGTTTAATATTTATATGAATTTAAGGTATTAAGATTTAAATTTTTTTCAAATTTAATATTTTAGATATTAAGATTTGGATCTTTAAGATTCAATATTTTAAAGTGCTAGAGTTACAATTTTGATTATGATTGTAATTAAAAATCAATTACGACCAAACAATTAAAAAAAAAACTAATATAGATTAAAAGATAAAAAAATTAGAGTGAAAAAGAAAAATCCACCTAGGAACTTTTGATCCCTATTGTAGTATGTAGGTTAAATACCCTTTTTGGTCCCTCTACTATAGAAAAAAGCCATTTTTTGGTCCCTATATCGAAAAAATCCCCTTTTTGGTCCTTAATGTTCACAAATCCGACCCATTTTTAGTCCCTTCGTTAAATTTTAGCTGATGTGGCAAGTTAATTAACGGAAACACTCATTTCTTTTTTTTATTAAATTACGTGGATTTTCCACGTGGCAAAAATTGATGACATGCTAATTTTTTTTTTAATTACTGATATACCCTCGTCTTCTTCCCCGGCTTCTCCTTCCTCCAACCTTTTTTTTCCTTTTACCTTCAGGCAAACCCAAGAGCCTGGGTTCGCAAAACCTAAAATGCAACCATAACGAACAAACAAAATGAACCAACCAGTGTTAATATGAAGGAGAAAAAGGCAGGTTCGCGAGGTGCGAACCCACGAGCTTGGTTCGCACACCCAGGAGCCTGGGTTCCTCGCAAACCCAGCTCCTGGGTTCGCACCTCGCGAACCCATTGCCTAGAGGTAAAAAGAGAAAAAGAAAAAAAAGAAAAGGCCGGACGAAGGAGAGGATGGGGAAGAAAGAAGAGGGTAAATTAGTAATTAAAGGAAAAAATTTTACCATGTCATCAATCTTTGAGGGCAAATCAGTAATTAAAAATAAAAAATTTAGCATGTTATCAATTTTTCCTACGTGGATTTTCTACGTAATTTAATAAAAAAAACAAAATGAATTTTTTCGTTAATTAACCTGCCACATCAGCTAAAATTTAACGGATGAACTAAAAAAGGGACGGATTTGTGAACAGTAAGGACCAAAAATGGGATTTTTTCGGTACAGGGACCAAAAAGGGGTTCTTTCCTATAGTAGAGGGACCAAAAAGGGTATTTAACCTAGTATGTAAAGGTGGCAATTTGTCCGGATCCCCGTGAGATCCCGTGGGGATCCCCATCATAGGGATAAGGCAAAGATGAATATTCCTCCCCGCGATGCAGGGACAAGAACATTTTCTCCCTGCGAAATTTCACGATAAATTTTCCTCGCCTCACAAGTCCCTACGAGAATCCTCATCCCTATAAAAAAAATTAAAAAATATATAAATTAATTTTATTTTAAATTTAATTTAACTTTCAAACCCAAACACAATCTAATAAAAATTAATCTTGACTCAATTTTACTCAACCCAATCTAACCTAACCCAACCAACCCAATCCAACCTAGTCCAACCCAACCCATTATTAACCATTTAACCCTAAAATCTTAAGTCATTTCTCATCACTCTCACCTTCCTCTCCCTTCTACTGTCAGCACTCTTCAAGATTCAAGAATCTCAGACCTTCTTCATTGTTGCCCTTCTCATCCTTCTGCCTTCACTTTCACTCATTTCTCCATTGCCACTATCGATCTACTACTGATATGCTGGAGTTACTTTGCTGCTGCCAGAGCTATTGCTGGAGTTGTTGTCGGACTACTGCCTACTAATCTATTATTGATCTGTTGGAGTTGCTTTGCTACTGCTGGAGTTGCTGCTAGACTACATCCTACTGATTTGCTACTAATATGTTGGAGTTGCTCTACTGTTATTGAAGTTGCTGTCGAAACTACTATTAGAGTTGCTACAAAAAAATTATATGCAAAAATTTATATTTTAATATTAATTAGCTAAGAATGGGGATCCTCACAAGGATCCTTGTTTCTCGTGGGGAATGAAGATGAGAGGCAAAATCTACCCTTGTCAAAATCCTTGCAGGGATCCCTATCCTCATAATTAACAGGGATGGAAATGGGGAGGCACTTCTTGACCCCACGGGGCGATGCCATCCCTTACCCTTAAATTTGGAGTCAAGTTTTATTGATTATGTTATTGTTTTATTATATTATATAAAAATAATTAAATATTTTAATAAATCTCAAAAAAAAATTTATTGACATTTTAAAATTCTTAATAAGTCCTTAATAAATTTTGAATAAATACTAAAAAAATATTAAATAGTCATTTTAAAATCTTCAATAAATATAAAAAAATACCTAATAGACTTTTAAAACCCATATTTAATTATGTTTTACTATATTATAAAAATTGTTAAAAACTTCAATAAATTCAGAATAAAAATGTAATAAACTTTTTAAAATTTTCAATAAATACTGAATAGATATTCAATGGACCTTTCAAAATCTTAAATAAATACCTAATGAATCTTTCAAAATTCCTCAAAAATATCAAAGAAATACCCAATTTGTCTTTTAAAATGTTTAATAAATAATTATAAATATAATTATAATTTTAAATGAATAATGTCTATTCGCTTTATCTCCTAAAATTTAAAAAGAAAATTATCTTAAAACTTCATTATTTTAATAAACGTCTATTGAAAAAAAAAACTAAAATATCATATTTTTAAGTATGAATTAAAGTGTTTTTATTTCTGTCTCATGATACTTTAATAAAATAACATAATTTTAAAATAATTTTCCTTTTAATTTTTAAAAAATAAGACGGATAAGTACTAATTCTTAATTTTAATAATTAAGACATTAATTTGATCTGAAAAATTAATTCAGTGAAAAAAAAAAAGAAGAAAAAAAATATAAACCCAATAATTTCCCTTTCTACATTTCAATCCTAAATTGATTTGATAACTTTAATTATATAAATATAATAATTCAAATTCAATTATATCTTTTTATATTATAATCTTACTATCTAACTATATTATAAAAATTATTAAAATCTTCAATAAATTTTCTTAAAATATCCATAAAATTCTAAATAAATATCCAACAAATCTATTAAATAAAACTTATTGTGAAGGTTAAGCCCCTATTAAGTCCAATTATATTCATCTTCCTACTAAATTTCTATATATATAAAAACACTTTTAACTAAGTTATTGTATATACTTAATAACTCTAACAATATAATAATACAATTTCACAATCCATCTTTAATTATAAGATGTTCTTTATTCTTCCATTTCTTTCTTATACAATAACAAGCTCTATATACAGAGTAGTAGAGTTGCATAAGTTATAAGAGTTATAAGAATTAAAACCTAAGACTTAAGTGACCTACTAAATAAAAATAAATTAATATCTAAATCCACGGTATTATGAGAGGTTAATAACCATTATAGTTGCATGTATAAATGTCACAAAAAGTAAAGAGATAAAAGATGGAAAAAGCGAAATATCTACAAAACTGCAAGTTCATAATTATTATGAAGTTATTTAAATATTTTTAATAAATTTTTTCTATATATTAATGATTTTTTTTAATTTGTATCCACAGCCTAAAAAACCCCTATATTAATTTATTAAGGTTATTTAATTCCTCTCATCATCACTCTGGCCAATAATTGCCGGGGCATCCTGATCTTTGCAATCCTATGTTTTGTATTGATAGTTAAAACCTTAAAAATAACAGAAAAAACTATTGGGAAGGTACAATAAGGAAAACTTTTTATATATGCTTTTATATAATTTTTATATATTATTAAAATAAATAGATGAATATATTTAATATCATAAATTATATATAAATTAAAATAATTAATTATTTTAATAATACATTAAATTATATAAAAAAAATAAAATAAAAAAATTATACAAAAATCATTTCCAACCCAAAATAATAAGTTAAAAAAAAAAAAGAAAAAAAAAAAGGGAAAAGAAACGAAACTGAAGCTGGACTGGAACTGAAAGCATCGGCGCCCGAGACGTTTAGACAGATCCAAATCCAATTTCATCTAAATTTTCCGATCGTGCAAAACCTCTCGGAATCCCAGACGGGCGACGTCGATAGTTCGAGATAGACGATGAAGAGTACTAACGTGCAGTGGGCGACAATATTCCGAGCGTTATCTGTGGTGTTATTGTGGGTTTGGACCACCGTTCCGGTGGGTGAAGCCGTATGGTTAAGTCTTCCAGAGTCCGGCACCAAATGCGTCTCCGAGGAAATCCAGAACAACGTTGTTGTCTTGGGTGACTATGTCGTCATCTCCGAGGATCACGCTCACGTGCCCACCATCTCCGTCAAGGTGCAAAATTTCCCCTCATTTCCCTTTCTATCTTTACCATTTCGATCCGTTGGCGTTGGAATATTGGGGTTTATCATTACTGGAGTTTCTTCTTTGTTGATAAATAATTACTGTACAAAGAAGCAATCTTGAAGAAGTGCATGTTTCATCATAGAATCAGTTTGTTCGATGATTTTTTTTGGTACTAAACCCCTCCCGGCTGTCCGGGAGCCACACTGAGCTTCCACTAATCCGGAGTTGAGCCGGGTCGGACCCCATAAGGGGAAACTCTCCCAGCACCTGTCTCTCCATTCACAGGACTGGAACCCGAGACCAAAATTCAAGGTTGTTCCACTTAGACCAACAGGTTGTTGGTAGTTTGCTCGATATTATTCTTGATTACATGAACAGTGACTATTGATGAATTTGACATGGTACAGAAGATGTAATTCATTAATTCAAATGCTCAGGCTAGGTTTGTTGAGTTTTCTGTTTTCTTTTCAAGGTGAAATGTCGTTAGTTGTTAAACAGAGGGGAAAAGGTAATATCAGGCTAGGATTAGGGGGTGATGGGTTGGTGCATCTGTTAAGTCAACACAGCGTGAGGTAATATCAGTATCTGGTTTGCATTATGCTGTTGAATTCCCAGTTAAAATGCTTCCATGAAATGTGAGACTTTGATGTTTAAGATTGATAATTTCACTAGTTGAATGCACAATGCAAATTAACGCTAATGATAGATTAAAATGTCCCTCATACTTGTGTTGCCTTTGATGTTGCCAAAAGTATGTTAAATTGAAAAGCAGTGTATACCCTATTTGTTGTAGGGGCCGTTTTGGTTTAGGTTGCTTTTGGCTGGGCATGATCCCCATGTATCAATTCTCTGCTGCTAATCATAAATTTTAATCTTTTGAAGCCTTAGTAATCTTCATGGTTAAATTTTTTTCTCAATGTTTTATATCATATATCTTCTCCATTCTCACTATCTTCAAGGAGTTTCACAGGATTGTTGCTTATGAGATACGATTGCATTGCATTTTTTGCCATCGGTGATAGGTTATGTTGCAATTAAGCAGTTTATCTTTGGGCATTTCTTATTTCTTAGAAGCCAACTCTAGCATTCAATAGTGACTTAGTGGAAGACAACTATAACTTTTCAAGGCAAAATATACTCTCTTTTCTCTCTGCTTTCTATTTCCCTAATAAATTTCTAACTACTAGTTTCTGTCATATAGGTTACATCCCCTTATGGGAGTAATCTTCATCATGAGGAGAATGTGACACATGGTCAATTTGCATTCACAACTCAGGAGGCTGGAAACTACCTGGCATGTTTCTGGTTGGAGAGCCATGCTGCAGGTAGAAAAGATGTTAGTGTTAACATTGACTGGAAAACTGGAATTGCAGCTAAAGATTGGGAATCTGTTGCCAGAAAAGAGAAAATTGAGGTGAGTCGTTCTAAGTTTTGTATCTTCCTGTTGAAAGAGTAACAAAGACTGAAAAGAGTCTGTCTTACATCCAAAGCTCAGAATAGTGTTTTTTCATTTCAACTGAATTGCGTTCTTAGGATAATTTAATAATCATTAAAAGAGTGGGATAAGTTCATTATTAAATGGGTAATGGTTTGAGTAAGGAAGAAAAAATAAACTTCTCTCAAGAGGTGCAATTTCAAATTTGGAATTGGTCCTCTCATCGCCTGCCCTTATATTTCTTTATTCTTGTTGCTTCATCATGCTTATCTCTACCAATGCATTGCCTACATATAGGGTGTTGAGCTTGAGCTGAGGAAACTAGAAGGAGCTGTAGAAGCCATTCACGAGAATTTAATCTATCTAAAAAGCAGGTAAATGTCACAAACGCCAACTTGTTAGTATCATAAAACTTAGCGTCTTTTTTTTTTTTTTTTCTTATGTCTCTAATATGTCCTCAATTTCTTTTATTTGTTACATTAACAGAGAAGCAGAAATGAGAGCTGTGAGTGAGACAACAAATGCCAGAGTAGCGTGGTTTAGTATCATGTCTTTGGCTATCTGCATTGTGGTTTCAGCTCTACAAGTATTGTACTTGAAGCGATTCTTCCAAAAGAAGAAGCTTATTTAGATGTTTCTAGCTAGAATAGGAAATTCAATAACTCTTTTTTCTCTTTATTTTTATTTTACACGTTGCTGCAGGAGGACAATTTTGATATCATTAAAAGAATATTCACATTTACCATCTTAAAGAGATTTTCTTTATCATCATATTAGGAACGTCACCCTGTAGAAGGCAAGGGCATGCCGTGGTGACTTTCAGTGATACTCACAATCACTTATTCACGACTTATGAGAAACTACTGACAGAAGAACTCGAACTCGCCAAGCCAAGCCAAGCCAACCCATGTAAACCAGGTCCTTTGTTGGTTTTCATCCGGTCATATTTTTGGATTCGAAAAAGTGTTTTATAGTATGGACTCTTTTAGACTCTAAAACATTAATTCTTTGATGGGGAAAGGACCTCTTGATATTGGGTGATTTGGATGAGGAAAGAATCTCTTGATATTTGGAGTCCTTCCCCGTTAGAGTCATTGTTTTACAGTCCGAATTGTAAAACAAGTTCGGACCATAAAACAATGCACCCTACTAGATTTGAACAGCACAAACAGTGGTTTATGGTTGGTTGTGGTTTCATTCAGCTTTGCATCTAAGCCACTAAAGACTCAAGTTGCATGTTATGTTATCCTAGATGTATTCATTAAAGCGGAGAGGTAATAGTAATACAACCCATGCTTACGCCGGAACACATTCCTTCTGAAGTTATAGAGCTCCAGTCCATATCAAAATTTTCCCCAGCTTCAATGCACGCAGAGGACGAAATAGGCATTCGTGTTATGCACCGTGTGCTGGAGATTTAACCCGAGTGACTTAAGTTAGCCTGTAACTACACCAAAAGATTTTGACGCCAGAGGTGTTAGGCTTAGTTCAAAATAAACGCTAACGGGGTACACAACAAGGAGTGGGGATTGACCCAGTCTAATACATGACCTATTGTTTGCATTACTCGGCTGGTAGAGAATTAACAAATCAAAACCCCTTATGCCTGTTTAACTAGATCAAATACTGGAACAACATAAAACTGGGAACTAAAAATGTGAAAGCATCTCTAAGAACGAGACACTTAAGAATGATCACATTTTCAACGAAATTAGCAGTCAAAACTGTCAATTAGGGAACTGAAAAGAATGAGAAAATATCCCAGATCAGCTTTATTCTATTCGAACTATCTTGCGATTCATGCATCTAAACCTGCAAATATCATCAAAGAAATCATCTGTGCTGCTATGGCTACTCTTCATCTGAAGGATCCTTATAACCATCGTCTTCAGATTTCTCCCATACTTCAACAGTGACTCAAGAGTGCTCATCTTCTGTTCAGCATTCAATGGCGATCTAACCGTGACTACAACCTCTTCTAGACAAGGAATCACAAAGCCTAATTCCACCTGCAAATAGAGAAATTGTACCACCATGACTATTTCAATATATTCAATCTTGATGGTTAACTTTGGGGAGAGAATGAGAGTACCAAAATATCATCAACATACATTTTTCAGGCTGTTTTTCTGGCAAATGGCAGCGAACATTGCACCATGAATATCGAACTTTTGTAGCTTGGGATGGTTATTGAAAAATTCAACAAAGTCAACTTCTGGAAAAGGTTGAAGGACCTCAAAATCCCCAGTGAACTCAACCTTCATGAAGAGATGCTTGACCTCCCTTGCCCCTTCAAGCATTTTGCTTATTGCGTCCCAACACCACTGGACCCCTCTCATGGACAAGTATTCAAGGGCTGAAAGCCTTCCAAAGTCTACCATGTATACTCTACCTGAAAGCATCGATGGAGCAAAATAATCAGTTGTATTTTGAATTTACATGCCACCTATTTTACCTACCTTTAGAAATCATAGGGAAAAAACTGGGCAGCACAGATAGCATTAACAAAAAATTATCATCAAATTTGGGCAGAGTAATTACCAGCATTATTGGAAATCGACAGGTGCCTCAAGCAGTTAGTCTCACGGACTCTAATCCAACTACAACCTTGTACCTCAAGGAGACGAATTTTTGGGCATTTGAGAGAAAGGGAGCAGTTACCCAATCCATAAAAATCGAGCTTACACTGCTCCAAGTGAGGCAAATCAATTGAGACCATTTTAAGTCCTTCACAACCAAGCAGCAGCAAGTTAGTCAAATTAGGGCATGCCTTCAGTGCTGCAGACAATGCAGGATCCTCCAATCTTGCACCAACTATTTCAAGGGTTCGAAGCCTTGGGAAAACGTCCCACTTGGGCAATTGGATCATTAGCACACCCCAGAGCTTTAAAGACTCCAAATTCTTCACTTTGCTAATGCAATCCAATTTTGAGGGGCTCTCAAGACACGCCTGTTGTTCAGCAATGTTATCCAATCTGAGTTCAAGGTATTTGAGTGACGGTTGAAGCAGCGATAGCCATGAGGCAAGTCCTGCACTGGAGAATGGGCTATACACGACAAGTTCCTCCAAGCAAACAATTCTTGAGACCATTCTCCTGATTATGTCGTCAGGGCGCTCACCGCCAGAGTGACTGTCAAAGGAGCTACGAGGAAAGTAAAGGCTTCTAATATAAGGCAATGACTCCTTCCATCTCTTTGATACACAACTACAAACAGCCACGTCCCTGCCACTTCTCATATGCGACAAAATGCACTGAACAAGTGCATCAGGGAGAGAGTCCATTCTCTGAGGAAAATAATCAAACATGTAATAGTAAATTATCAATAGAGATCAGCTCAAGCTGTTATAACCCTTTTCCCATGAAATTTGAAGGGAAATTCGGTCTTAACTCTAAAGTTGAAGAGACATCAGCCCCAAATTCCAGAACTTTAATCCTAAACTAAATCATTTCTTCTGGTTATTCCCCTTGATTTTCTTGCTCCTAAATTATTGAAATAACAATGCTTTCTTGATGCTTTATTTAGTTTTTGAACAAAAAAAAAAAAAAGAGAAATAAACAGAACAAAATCGTAAATCAAAATGGGATTGAAATTATAAGAAACACACATTAACACGAATGAATTCTGCTCAAAATTGAGCAGGAAATCACTATGCATCAGATGAGAACTTCCAATCACACTGTAACCAAGGTGGGTACAAATGAAACCTTCTCTCTAGCTAAACATTAGCCCGTTTATCTCTTCAAAGGTAAAACTAGAAACGTGAAACAAGAAAGAGGAAAGACATTTCATCAGAAAATGCACAACAAACATCAAATTAGCAAAAACCCAGATGAAAAGTTAACATTTTGAGACAAACCCAAGTGAAATCCCAAACAAGTAATTCAAGAAATGCACGAGCAATTGAGCAGCATCCATATATTAAGTCCACAAGACTCATGGGTCGATTACAAACATATTCCATCCATCCAACATGCAAATCAAGCAAAGGAATAAACAACAAAATGGGTGCAAAGAACAGAGCTTACAGTTGGAATTTGAACAATGAAGAAGATAGATTGAGATGAACAGATCTGAGAATTTTGTTTTCACTGATAACAGGAAGAAGATATTGAAAGAAAAGGAAAAAAAAGTATATATAAAAGAGAGTACAGTGAGGCGCGCGGTCGTGGATTTCAGGAGGGGTTAAGGTCTCTTTCAAAATTTAAAAAATTTTAAAGAGGGAGGGACTTAATTTTATATTTTTCCTTTGTTTAAAATATTTTCAATTTTGCCCCATAAAAGTTATTTGGTTTTTCGAATGAGTTAACGGATGTAAAGTATAAACAATTGCCTGTGAATCTGTGGTCCAATCCATGCTATCGTTTTCAAAATTTTGAAATTTGCTGACCGTTAATTGGCAGAGAGATCTAAAAGTATTTTATTATGGTAACATAATCTTGAAGTTATAAAATAATTTAGGTAAGATCTTCATGAAAGTTTGTGAGCTGAGCAAGCTTGCAATGGTAACGTAGACCATTTATGTAGAGAAAAATATATATTAATTTTGATTTTTTTTTTTAAAAAATTAAAATTAAAATTTTAAATTATATAATTTTATTTAATTAAAATTTAATTTAAAATTTTTTTGTTTTTATTAAAAAATTATTATTAAACTAATTAAATTATTGAG
>BPVZ01000065.1:451991-462643 GCA_020521535.1 Rubroshorea leprosula | reverse complement strand
CTTGGTACAACATACCCTCAGGGAAGGGAATTCGGCTGCAGACTTTATGGCAGCCATGGGTCATGATTTAGCTTTGGGCACTACTCTCTTCACTGAGCCCCCGAGAGGTATTCATATGATATTACAAAGTGATTATGTTGGGACCTTGTTCCTTAGGCAATAAGCGGAAATAGTAGCTTCTGATGTACCAAAAAAAATAATAGACTATAAAATCAAAACCTTTGGATGGGGAAAAAAAGTTCAATATCAAGGAGCTTACCCCAATCCAAAAGTCATTATTTTATAATTTGATATAATCTAAATGTTGACTCAATGCACTCCAAGAGGAGGGGTGAATTGGAGTTGGAGAATTTTCGCCTCTTTGCAACCACCAAACAAAAATTAAAGAGAGAGTTGAGAAGAAGAGATTGCACAATGATTTTATAGAGGTTCGGTCCAACCACTTTGAACCTAGTCCTCTACCTTGGCTTCACTCACCAAGGATTTCCTTCACACTCTCCACTAGCAAAAACAATGGTGGCTTAAAGGAGCCACTCAATCCTTTACAAGAAGAAGGGTTTCTCTCAAATCTCACCCCTTTACAAGAAGAAGGGTTTCTCTCAAATCTCACCCCTTTACACTTTAACCCCAAAGATCCTCTCTTCAGATCACTCTTGAAGGAATCAACACATCCCCAAGATCACTCACTAATAGCACAAGAAGGGGATTACAAGTAAAGATCTCTCAAAGATCAAAAACTCAAGTTAAAGCTCATGTAGGTAGGTAAAGATATTCAATACAATACTCTCTAAACTTCTTCACATCTGTTACCAACCATATTTATAGCCCCTTGCTCGAAAATAGCCGTTACTAGCCGTTGGGTGTCATTAAATGCTCTGCAGGATACAAAGCTCGAGCTGCAGAATTGTCAGGAGAGCTGGCTTAACATATTAGAACCGGCTCTGCAGAGCCGGCTTACATTTCCAGAGCTGGCTATCCGGGTCTGCAGCACATTCTGTTTTTCTCGAGAGCCGGCTGCAAAACTTTAAGCCGGCTTTGCAACTCCGACTTTAAATACATTTAATATTCTTCAAATAAGTCGACCGTTGTGCATTAAATGTGTCCTCATAGCCGGCTACAAAGTTAGAGCCGGCTCTGCGTCTTTTCTCCACGCGCGCCAAGCAACGGACTTTTAAAAGCTTTCCCCGTAGAGCTGGCTCTCTGCATTTCACCAGAGTCGGCTGCAACTTTCAAGAACCGGCTCTCTGCAGATGTTCAAGCCTTTCTGGTCCATTATTAAGTGCAGTCCAGGTTTACTTATTTTGCAATTTTAACTACACACTTAAATGAACCAATTAGTCACTCAAATGTGTTTTGTAATCATCAAAATCATAGGTACAACACTAAATCATAAAATAGTTTTTCCATAAAATTAAGCTCAAAATAAAATAAAGGATCATAAATGCATTTTTCAGCATGGAGTATAAAAAAAATAGTAAGAAATCATTAATTAAAATATATTTTAATTAATGAAAGATACCATTTGGATATCTTACTAAATGCATCTTAACATCTATACTTGGATATATTGACAATAATATAATTATAATATTATGTAATATTAAAAATTTATAATTATAATATAACTTGTCATTAAATTAGTAATTATATATAGGAAAAAATATATATCAATTCTAACTTTTAAAAAAATTAGAATTCTAATATTAAATTATGTCGTTTTATTTAATTAAAATTTAATTTAAAATTAAAAATCTATTTTATTAAATATTGATATTTAGATTTGAAAATTAATTAAATTTTTGAATTTTAAATTAAAATTTTAGTTTGTAAAAATAGGTTGGGATTTCAATTTTTTTAGAGTCCAAAATGATATGTATGACTTCTTATATATAATATTAAATATAGATTCTTAAGTGAAAAAATCAATCATTTATTAATATATTATGATTATGAGTTATAAAAAAAAATTTGTTTTTCTAAGACCTTAAAATGTTATTAGAAGTGGCTATCTGGATTACTTTTTAAAATGTCAACTTCCAAATTAATCAATTTTTTTAATCAGTGAATTTTCCCTTATAGTGGTTTTAGCTTTCTGTTATGTATTTTCTAACTTACCCATAAATTTGATGCAAGTGTACATGATATCTAATTTCCTTTGTAGTTTTTGTCTGTATATCATATTATAAATAATATAATAAAAAATAATTTTTTATTTAATAAATTTTTTCTCATTCATTTTAAAATTTAAATTCAAAATTTTTAATTTAAAATTTTAAAATTTTAACTATTTGAAATATCCGAAACCAATTTCCTTAGTTGTAGTTGTGTTGATTCATTCAAGTTTGTTTATTTCAAAAAAGGGAAAAACAAAAGATATTTCAAGCTCATTGATTTTTATTTTTATTTTTTTTGTAATTTATAATTTAAAAAAAGATGGGAGAGAGAGTGCCAGAGAGAAGAGCAATGACATGGTGCATAGCTCATCATTATATTTTTTTTTAAAAAAAAGAATATTGCATGCTAGTGAATCATGATTAATGATTAGTTTTTTTTTTTAGCAATTGTAATGACTGGATTGAACCGTTGTTCAAGAAAAATTGAACCGTTGCCCCAAGAAAAAAAATGATGTTTTAGAACAATGAATGCCACTTGACCCTACAAATCAAGTTTCATGATTAATGATTAATTGATATTTAAAATTTTTAATATAAGATACGAACTTGATAAATTTTAGATACTCCTAGAAGAGCACTCATAGAGTAACAGCAACACTGTAAAGTACTTTAGATTGTCGGCACAAATGTATGCTTGCTCAAATTTCTCTAAGAATATTATTTTATTATTAAAAATATTATAATTATAATATTAATAAAATATTATAAATTTATAATTACAATAATATCATTATATAACTGATTGTTTTTAATAAACGACTAGTTGATAGAAACATAGAGAATTCTTATCAGATATTAAAAAATTAATATTAAAAAAGCTGTTTTTATTCAAGTAGTAGCACAGACCTAACGAAAAAGAGAAACAAACAAACAAACAAACAAACAAACAAACCGACACAGACATTAATCACTTTACCTAAGGTTCTTCCTCTTATTCTAGAGGGCCACAAGCTGTCTGTTCATACAAAGCAAAGCTAACAAACAGGCAGTACCCTCCAAATCTAACACTTAACACTTAGGCAACATTGCATATGGCCCTGTCACACATCAAACAGCAGTGATTGCTACTTTCATTCCGCCTTGACAGTGGCCGGAAAAGCTGCAGATGAAGTAGTTCTTGCCCTTCACCAACTTGATCTGATCCTTCCCTGACTTGTACACTTTGGCACCTTTTGGCGTTGTGCATGTGTCGTATCCTGCCTTGCTAACAGCTACCACGTCATGTATTGAAGGGCTGTAGTTGAATACTACGAAACAACATTAATACAATAATGTTCAGTTCAAAAAATAGGTAACGAGATTTCCTAAACATCACTTGACTGCTGAAACTTCTCAATAGAACTTGTACATAATGAAAACATTGGGACTTCTAAACCAAATGGCATATTGTTGTGTCAGTACAGTAACAACTAAAGCTTTTGGATGAAACGGTTCTTACTGAGTATGTCACCAGCCTTGAAGCGCTTTCCTTTAGTCCAGCCACCAACATTGAAGCTCCAGCCACCAGATCCTCCAACAGTGTAGGTTGCTGCCTGAGCCATGTCAAAGTGGAGAAGAAGAACACATAAAAGCACTGTGGCCATCATTGCATTGCCTCTTCCCTGAAGAGCCATCTCTGCAGAACCCTAGACAACAGAGTACACAAATGTGAGGTTGTGTGAGACTAGATGGGTGGTTGGCCTCCTTTTATTGAGGTTAGTTGGGATTTGGGATTTGGGACTGGAGTGGGCTGTGGGACCCATATTTCTGAAGAAGTAAAGAGGAAGAAATGGGGTTTTTCTGAGAATAATTATTTTAGTTTGAAGTTCGAAGTGATGAACAAATATGGGCTTGGACGGTTGCATAATTAAGAAAGGCTTGGAAGTCTATCAGAAGAACATGACATGCCGTTGACTCTGCTTGCATTGCCCCATTAAAATAAGATAACCATACTTGTACTGTGAAGAAATTTTTTTCATCTAAATCTCTTGGACAAACTTTTGATCAGATAAGCATCACCAAATGCCGCCAACACAGCTCCTTTTGACGAGGCAGAGTGATTATGGCGTAGTGGGGTGGGTACGTACAGTGCAGTTTTCTTTTCAACAACCCACCACCCCAAAGTGTCAGCAACTTTTGAACCAGTCCACAAATTTTGACCAGATTTTCTACAAAGGGATATAATCCACTTTCAGCTTCTTTGCATTTAATTAATAGAATAATGTGTCTTCTTTTTCCTTTCAACTTCACCTTTTTTTGTATTTTGTGGAATTAACCATCTCTTCGTATGAACTTAATTTGAACAACCCATCTCTTTTTTCAGGATCTTCACGGCTTCCAGAACTCCATTCTGTAAAGCACAAATTGCGGTCGGTGTGAGAATGGCAGTAATTCCAGCTCAACATGCTCATTGAACAAACAAAACTACCTCAAAACTATGTCTCAGAGGAACAAATTTATTCAACGAGTCGAAAGAAAAGAAAAGAAATATTAAACCTCAAAAACTACCTATGGAAATACAATGGTAACAAGGCCCAATAAGTTTAATCAATAGTTATGGTTGGAAGGACTAACTACCCTCACCTATTTATTAGAAGATGGGACAAGAAAAAAGCAGCAGTAACAGGCCTACCTCAAGGGAAATCTTCTTAGAAATTTCTAGCGCTTGTGCTTTAACTTCAGGTGATAATGCACTTTGTATTGCTTGGGACAACACATTGGCGGCTAACCGGATTCCTGCCTCAGTAATTTTGTCTGGAAGCAGGTGGTTCCTTCTCAGTGGTTCTGGAGCTACTCCAAGCCAGAACATCTTCTCAGCCCAATAGAATTGATCCAACATAAATGGACATAGTATCTGCCATTTGATATTGCTAACTAAATGTAAGCTATATCTTTTGAGGGGAAGAAAGCATAAAACAAAAGCCAAAAAAAAAAAAACTTAAGACTTCTTTTCCACATCTTGCTTGGGACCCTTTTTTTTTGGTATAGGCTGAGGACTCTTTCATTACTTTCTTTCTTGTTTCTTTCCGTTCATGGTTACATACATAGGCAAAAATGCTCAGGGTACACTTTTGCTAAGAATCCTGTGGATCTTTCCTTTTCAATTGATAGAACCCCTCCATTTCAGCATGACTAGGATTCCAAGTAATAACTTACTAGTCTTAATGCAAAATGAACTAATACAGCACTTCAGATCTGCAGCAATGAATAAAAAGTTGAAAAGGTTGCAGCAGATAACAAACCTGGGGGATTCCTGCATGTAGTGCTGCAGCAGTAGATCCACTGATTTTCCATAAAAGATTAAGAATGCAAAAAACAAATTAGAATCAGTATATTCCAATCATTTAATTGGAATGAACTGTCACCAAAAGACTCCTACCTGCCACCATGATGAATTGCTGCTGCACATCTTGGAAATAGCCATTTGTATGGTATCATGCTAATTTCCAAAAGGAAGAAGACATGTCAATTGCCATATAAGAATTAAGAGTTATCAAGAGAAAATTAATGAAAAAATACAGACCCAGAAAAGCAGAATAGACGACCGCCAAAGAGAGAGATCCCATTTTCAGTTAACTTTCCTTTTGAAATTGAAGCAACTTCTGTAGCCATTTCCTGGATTGCAGAATCTAATGGTTCATAGCCAGCTGTGAAGAGGATAAATCTGTAACATGTAATCTGCAGAGCAGTTTGGAGAACTCGTAGAAATGCTTTAGGATTCCTCATAAATCCCATGCTGGAAAAAGCATAATAATACCCAGTTCAAGAAGGAATAAGAGAAGACTGAAAAAGGCATCATCCATCAAGAATTTTTTTTTATTTTAATAGAAAAGAGACATCCAAATAGACACAAGCAATGGACAAGCTAAGCCCTAGGACATATAGGTGAACACGCCTTTTACAGATGGTTAAAGAGAATGCTTATACTTGGGAACCTACCTTCCAACAGAACTCAGCCCTATGAAAATAGGCAGCACTGACAAAGATGCTTTTATGAAAGATTGCAACTCAGCATGAACTAAACACAGGCTATCTTTCTTCAGATGCATTGAAGAAAATATTGCCAAAATTTCTCCACACTTTTTGCATGAGAACTGCCATTCAGTAGGGAGGAACCAAAAGCCACAAACCTGAACACTCGACGGCCAATAATCTGTTATAAATGATAACATTAGAAGGCTATGCAGCATAAAAACGACGACCAAGATATGAATTTCTCAACAATGAAAACCTTGTCCCATGTTTTATAAAGGGCCAGATGGATGTCACAATTTCCACGTAAAAGACTTACCCACTTAGGAAACTTTGATAGGGATAAGTTTTAATAACAGGCCTCCTCATACTTGTTTCACAAAATTGAGATAACAGAAAAGCAAAATTGTAAAAAACAATCAAAGAAAAAATGAACTAATAGTCATAAGAAACTCTATCTACAGATGTAAAACAAGAATGAAATAGGCAGAACATATGCTGAAAAAAAACAAAAAAAATTCATTATGATCATTGCTAATCTCAAGGTTCTGGGATACCGAAAAGAATTACAAAACTACCAGGGCATTCAACGATTTCTTTGCTAAATCCATACCTGTTAACAAAAAAGTAAAAGATAATTAGAGAGAGACAGTTGTATATCAATCTCTATTTTTTATTAAAAAATGCAAACCCTTAAATTATTGATGAACAAATAGCATGCCATTTATCAGACTGAAGTGGTTTACAGCATACTCCATTTTCAAATCACATCCAAAATTTTAAGTTACATTTCTCATATTCAAACAAATAGAAGAAGCTCTCTTAAAGACCTAAATTTCATTTCAGAGACAGGCTGTCGAGGTTAGAGCAACTTCTTCATGGAACTTTAAACACAAAATGTTTCAGGAGTAAGCTAGCATTAATTAACTGCCCACCAGGAAGATTGGCTAATTGAGAAATGTGACCCAATTACTTGTACTTAATTGTATTCAATGATATAATATAAGAGCTTTAATCTGTAGCCCTTCTAAGAAAAAAATGCATGACTTACAGTAGAAGAGGAGATGGCGGCCTATCATGCCAAGTGGGAAGACCTGTTACAGGATCCTGAATTCAGTATGCCAACAAATCTCTTAGCGAAGAACATCAAACTGTCATCTAGATTTGGTAGTCAAAACTGAATTGAATATATGGAATCTAATATATAGTTGACCATACACAAAAAAAATATTTACTTTTTAAAGCACTAACCGTGAAAGGATACAGACTCAGATTCAAACATTCACTTCTCCATGATGCCCAATTGTCATTAAAAAGTGGCCACATCCAATGAATCACATCTTTCCAGCCAATCTATGTTTGAAAGATGATGAAAAGTTGAGGTAGAATTATTAGTTCAAACTTATTTTGAGATAAAATAGAAACAGATGAAAACAGAAATTAAATTATTTGTCAATGATCCTTCAGGGTTAAGGCGTCATCAACATGTAAAGACAAATCATGTGACTTGGTAGAACAACTTTTTTTAGTTCAACTTGAGATCATGAAAACTTTTACACAATTCACTTCAGATCGTGAATTACCTTGTTAGCAGGAGCTTCTTGCAAATATTTATACAATAGTGGGAGCTCTTTTCTGAACTGACGCTCAAATGATGAAGGTGCACTAGACAAAATTAATAAATAAAAATTACAAAGTGAAACATCACATGCAAGATAAACAAGGTGGCAGAGAGTTCAAAGCTTCAAATCTCAAAGTGCTAATCAGTCTCTATGGCATTCTCAAAAATTAAGAATACTTATTCTCTCAACAGAAGCATTAAAAAATAGAAACATTTACCATTAGCTGTTGACATAAGAACTTCTAATATTCTCAGTATAAAAAACAAGTTTAACCTTTCAAAGTAATTTTATTTTGATCAACAATATTTCGCAGGAATGAATAGGATTTTAAAATATGATAGACCAGTCATCTGGAAAAACAGAAATGATGACATACAGAATCCAGAAAGATGTGCTGGGCAAAAGGTGCAAAGAATTTTTCTATGTAAAGAAAAAGGAAAAAAAAAAGAAAAAAGAAAGCCTTTACTTACCTATATGGAACAACATAAGGAGCGGCAACAACACAACGGACATGAAAAAGTTCAGCAAGACTCCATCCTTCCTAACACATCATGAAGAGCAACTTAAATAAGTTGCACAAGTTATACGCATGTTCTTAAATTTAAACAAATACAAAAATTTTCATCAAATACAAACGTTTTTGCTTAATTTTTTTTATTTTTTATTTTTTATCTTCATCGCACTGAATTGAGACCTTAGTCCTGAGATTATTTATGACCAAAGTTTAAGTTCATAAATATTTTGCTAGCACTTCTCCAAAAATTTTGCATTCTTCTTTTATATGAGTTGCCAACTCTATTTGAAATCAGTCCCTTATCAAGACAAAATCTAGACCTCGATCATATTAGCAACACAAGCAGCAAATCATATTTAGACTTCAAATTCCAAAAGGAAATACCAAAGCAAAGAAATTTATCAGAATAAAATCGCCCTCCAAGCTTGGGCCATTTCCAAATATCCTTTCAATTGCAGAGTAGCATTCCTGTCTATGTTCTCTGCTAACAATCATTTTTTTCAGCACAAAATCTCCCTCCTGTGAGCCTGTCAAGACAACATGAAACCACTATAACTTATAAGTTTAAATTAAGTTTGATTAGGTTGTTACTTGCAATAAACTAATCCACAATAGCATTGATGCCTATTAAAGGCAATATGGAGATCAGAGAAACATACTCGAATCTCCTTTATCACAATTCTCTTGACTTGAAAGAACAGGGGGTGATGATATTGGAAAATATGCTATGCCTTTTTGGGCCAAATGAGAACTTAAGTTCTGCAAGAAAACCAACAAAAGAAATCACTTTTTTCGAGAAATTTTCCACATAAAAGAAAATGGGTTACCATAAAAATTGCTTATATATATATATATATACACACACACACACAAGCATTAATAGTTGCAATGTTTCAAACTACTTTGGAGTGATCAAGCAAATTGAATACATGAGAGAATGATAGAGCACCTCATGTGCTAAATGGGATAGAAATACGACATCGTATTGCTTCTGGTCAGTAGCGAAAGCTGCAGCAATGGCCTGCAATCCAAAGACCAAGAATGGAGTTGAAACTAAAGTTGCAAACTTGAATCAATTTCATAAATTGTAGACACACCCAGAAAAGAAAAAGGAAATTATAGATGGACTAGAATACTTCGAAATTTTTCGATACAAAATTTGAAGGGAAGAAAAAAAAGAAGATGGAGGAACTGTACAGCAATAGGGTAGACGTCGCCTTTGGTGCCGAAAGCCATGAAAACAGCTATTGGTTTCGTCCTCCGCAGCTCCATCTTCCCCTCCATTTCCTCCTGCTACCGTCTAGAGCATTCTATCGTTTCCATTTTTAAGTGTTTTTAAATGGATCCATATGTTGGGCTCAGGCTGTTTGGGCCCCAACAGAAAAAGTTCAGTTTTTTTTTTTTTTTTTTTTTTTTTTCTTTTTTTTTCTTTTTGTAGATAGCTAGTTTTGGCATTCTCATAATACCACCAATTTTCACTTGACTGTCAGAAAATATGGTTTTAATAATAGGATTTAGAATTTTATATAGCCTCCTTTCATGGTGTGTAAGGTTTCATTTTTTTGTCTCTTTTTCTTTCTTATTTTATTACAACATCAAAGCAAACAAAAAATTTATTTAGAGATCAAATAGACAACTTATAAATTGTTTGATGATATTGTTATTATTCAATGCAACTTATTAAAAGCATAACATATTATTTAAATAATTTATTATTACTTCTAACAATAAATTTTTAATCATTATTTTTTTTAAAATTCAAATACATTTTAACAATCCACAAAATGAGTTAAGAAATGTTAGTTTTTAGATAATTCTAGATGTAGTACTGTAGTGAACTTCATTGCTCCGAGACTGACGGCCCAAAAAAAAGGTTTACCACTATCAAGCCGACCTATCATACGTCCAAAAATATAATAATAATAAACCGAACCGAGTTAGATAAGGGTCAAACCGAACGTTCGTATTGAACTACTGAATTACCGGACCGAAGTCCCCGAAACTTTGGCTCAAATTCTTGGGTTTTTTTTTTTTTTTTTTTCTACAAAAATTTTTTGATATTTTTAAAAATTAACACCCATGCCGACAGTTAAATATCGGATTTAATCTTAACTTTTATCATAGTATTAGATACTGTCTTAACTTTTTATTTAGATTAAAATTGGCCTCATACTTTTTTAAAACTACTAAATTTAATCTTATTGTTAATCTGTTTTATTAAAATTTGGTTAAAATATTAATTTGATTCTTTGATTTTTAAATTTATATTAAAACTGTCTTTCAGTTTTAAAAAATATCAAAATTATCACTTAATTTTAATTTTTAATACCAAAACTTTCATTTTGATAATAAAAATGTCATGTAACTCGTTATTTTACTATAAAATTAATT
>BPVZ01000065.1:425350-440558 GCA_020521535.1 Rubroshorea leprosula | reverse complement strand
TTTTTTTTTTTTTTTTTTTTTAAATAACGAATAACTGGCAGGAACCACTAGTAAATTCCTAAAATATAAAGCAGAAGCGTGCGAAAAAACAATCAAAAGCCCATAAAACCCTCAAACTTATCTCTTGCACCTCCAAACCCAATGCAGGAAAAAAAAAACTTGGATCAAAAGCCCATTGGGACCAAATTGCACCTCCTAAATATCAACAAAGTTTATCAGCAAGAGAGACCAGACCTATGCAACAGGAGAACAAGAACGTGCTCAAATGAATAATAAGCTCCAAACCCAGTGCAGAGAAACTTGCGCAGATATGAGTCATATGACAATAAACGGCTGGGTAAAGAGGAGGTACGTGAGAAAAGGGAATACAGAGAGTGTAGGGAGCTATATGAATGTGAGAAGGGGAGAGAGATGAGCAGGTCGGGTTTCCCCTCGTTAAATCACAAATTATAGACTCTAAAAAAGGGTTAAATTTCTAAATTTCAGTCTTTTATTTAAAAGATTTTCTCTTATTAACCACAAGTTGAACCGAACTTATAAGTTGTAAAGCCGCTCTCTCCTTTACTAATAAGGGCAAAGGCAAGGCCTCATTTGCTACAACACATTATTGCTAGCTAGATACAATTTGATATAAATTGTGCTTGATTTATTTGTGAGGGACAATTGATAGTTGTTTTTTTTTTTAATTTTTAATTAAATGAATAAAGATATTTAAATTATTATAGATAATAATTATTATCAATTAATGGATATTCACTATTAATAAATGAAAAATGGTGTTTTGACTTATAAATAACTATCATTATTTATTGCATATCAATAATTTAATTATCAACTATTTAATTAAACCAAGAAGGGGCTATGTATTTTTTAGGGCAAATTGCACTTACCCCCCCAATGTAGTTTGGGGTGGGTGCACTTAACCCTCTATATCACAAAAATGTGCACTTGATCCCCTTGTATTTCGAAAATATGCACTTAACATTCTAAATCATGAAAATGTGCTTTTGATCTCTTGTGATTTGAAAAATGTACACTTAATCCCTAAGTATTTTTAAGATTTCCCCTTTAATATTAATTTAAGTGTAAATTCTCCAAACCACATGGGTATAGCTGAAAAGCACATTTTTATAATTTGGGGTTTAAGTGCAATTCCATGCTACAAACAAGTGTGCATAATTGTTTACCTTTTTTTTTTTAATATTTTACTCATTAAATACTTATGAGAAGAAATTAGAATTGTTATTTTTTGTCCATACCAGAAAAAGGTAAAAAAAAGAAAAGAAAAAAAAGAAGCAAACTAAACTAAATAGGAAGCCATATCACCCATTAAATAAATAATCTTTCATATCTACACCTTAGATTTCTTACTCTTGCAAGACATTCAATTAATTAACAGGGGATGAGGGATTCAGTGATGCATCTTAAAATTACTTATTCGCCCTTAATATATATAATAGCACATGTGTGTACAACAATAAAAACTTCTCATTAAAGATAGAAAAGTAGTTGTTAGTTTCAGCTCCAACTAATGCTAATTTATATTGAAAATCCTTTTCCATATGAATAATGATTGTTACCAGCAATTTTTAGATAAAATTTTAGGACAAATTTATAATAACTTTATGGTGTGGATTTTATTTGGACCTACATAATTTAAAGACTGAAATAATTTGGTATCAATAATCAATAGGGAATAATAACAAGAGAAAACAAAAGATTAGAATGTCTTGTTATTAAAAATATCAAGGTGTCAAATTTCAACTATTACATGAGTGGTACATAATGTAAATCCCAATTGAAATTATGTTGTGATTATTGTGAAGTGTTGTGGTTGTAATTTTTAAGTATTTTGCTATCACAAAAATTATATTATTATTTAATATTTACTCAAAAAAAAGTATTATATTTAACTCTAATTACTAGTCCATACAAAGTATCAATTAAAATTAACTTAATCATAATAAATTAACACATTTAGTGGGTTATTGTAAGAAAATAATATCAAATGCAACCTAAATCTCATTCATCATATAATTACAATTGGACGTTTTTAACTTGTTTAACGATATAACATCTTAATTTTTCTTTTCTTTTCTTTTTTTTTCTGTAATACTAATAGTATAAAAGAAAACAAACTAAGCATAGGTAAGGTTATAACCACTAATAAAAATATAAAGATTACTAAATTTGTAAAATATTATTTTTAAAAATATTGATTCTATTTAATTTGATTAATAAAATAATTAATATTTATTAATTAACAAATTAAAAGATATTAGTAAATTAATATTTCTAAACACTACTTAAAAATAAAAATAAAAATTTTGATGAACTTAATATTTTTTATAATATTTTTTATAATGAGAATAACAACACACCCGTATGCAGTTCTATTATTTCTTCCATAATTGGGAACTCTTTTCTAATATGGCAATGAGGATTTTACTTTCCTGAGAAAGGAAGGAAAATTTTGGATGTATCCCAAAAGACAGTGTGCAGCTCAGCTGACAGAACACAATACGGTTTCATTTATGCCCATTTCCCTCATTTCAATCAAGTATACTTTTATTTGCCCAAAAAATTAATTATGTGGATTTTTCATTTTATTCCTAGTTGTTAATAACTTTATATTAGCTGGAAATTATTTAAGTTAGGATATGCTTTTCCTTCTTTCATTTTACAATATAAGAAAAGATCTTTATCTTACGATTTAAACCATATTAAGTTATTAAATAAAAATGGTTAGACAAAGAGAAATTAGATATTGAGAGACATATCACTCATTTAATTGGATAATATGTAGTTTGATGTAATTTAAATTGCATAATAATTTTTTGATATAAAAAATAACATTTTTGTTTCCCTTTACCTTCGGGCTGCCTCTTCTTTTTAGTGAAATTAAGATCCGATTATAAAGTTTTCATATGACTTTTAAAAGACTATAACCAATTGAACAAAAGGTTAGATGGAAAAATAGTCTCAAATCTTTAAAATGAAGGGCAAAAGAATTGTGAAATCTAACCAATTAAGGTGTTTTTGTTTTAAACGTAGTATTTATTTGTTTTACCTCTTAAAAATTAAAAAAAAATTAAAATTACATCATTTTAATAAAATATTATAAAAAAACTAAAAATAATATAATTTATGTTATTAAAATAAAATATTTTAGTTTTTTTAATAAAAATTTATTAAAATTATACAATTTTAAAATAATTTTTTTAATTGAAAAAAAAAACGGATAAATACTTTTTTCTTTTCTTTTCTTTTCTTTTCTAAAGAATAGTTAAAACCTTAAAAATTTTAAATTAAAAATTTCAAAAAGAAAATTATTTTCAATTTTCTTCTAGTAAAAAAGGTTAGTGTGGAACCCACATGAGATTATAATATTATATTACATAATGCTGCCAAGGAAGAAGTATAAAACCACCTAACCCAGATATAATTACTCATTAATACTTTTCTTAACAGTGTAGGGAAAAATGAGAAAAATATTTCTGAGAAAAGTTTGAGATCAGAGAGAAGAATCAAACCGGCATTTTACATGTAAGTAATTTTTCTCATTAATAAACTAATTTTCTTTTACAATTTTCTTTTCTTTATTCGTTAAATTATTGGCTCATTCATTCTTTTCCCTTTAATTACGTTTATTCTTTTTTCTTCTTTTGAGTTAGATTAAATTACTTTTATGGGTATATTTACTTTGACAGATTGTGAATTCGAAGTCTGCTGAGATAGAACACTATGAAAAAACAAGGGCCCTGTCGCCATTGTGGAGTTGAAAGTGAGTTTCTTTTCCCCTTTTTCTGTTTTTATTTATTTTAATTTTTTAAATAATATTATTTAGAACTTCTTTTATTTAATAATATTATTTATAAATTGTTTGTTTTGGTAAAGTTCGGATTGGGATATGTTTGGGAGGAATTTATTAGATTTAAAAGACTAAAAAATTTTAAATATTATTTAGCATCATCTTTTGAAATCAAATGCGGATGATTTATATAACATATGTTTAGATATGATTACATGAATCATATATGTGTATTATGACATATTGGTGAAAATACAAACCTTTTTTATTTTATTTTATTTTATTTTTGTCAATTGAATTATAAATTATAATAAGATTTATAATAACTTAAAAAATGAGAGAGCTATATCATGTGTTTTAAAACATGTCATGATTTATAAGATATATACTACTTTATTTTTATTTATTATGGTACCTATAATCGTATCGATCACAATTAACCTAAACGGTTATTTGTTATAAGAAAACACAGGCCGCGGGTTATGTTCCTTAATTAATATTATTAATAAACATATTATTTGATATAATAAGAAGCAAAAAACCCTAATGAGATGACTCAATAGTTAAAAACTTAAAACTTTAAATCTGATATCTTAAATTCGAAGTTTGCGTCAAGTGAAAAGAGATTTAAAAATAAAGAAGAGTCATCCTCTATTGTATAACTCATAAAAAAAAAAAAAACCAGGGAGGGGAAGAAATAGTCCACTTAGAAGAGAAATTAGCGAAAAAGGGTCAAAGAAACCAACCCACATTGTAAGGACTAAGGAGTAGGAGTGAGGAGCGTATCTAGTGAAACTACCATCTACAGCAATCAGCGAACATAGGCATATATAATAATGTTGAAGAAGAACCTGTGCGGTGCAAATTTAATTGTGCATGAATTTTCAAATAAAAGGACCAAAAAAAGAAAAAGAAAAAAAGACGCACTTCCTTTTTGATTTGCTTTAAAAAATAATAGGCTTTATTTTCATATTTCTAACTTAATTGTATAGTTTAGATCTTTAGATAATTAAAAAACTAAATTTTTAGTTCATTTTACTTGAGTTTTAAAGAGAATTTTTTTAATACTTTTTAAATATTTAAGTAGTATCAATTTTATAATTATATAAATATTTACGTGTTGTCATTCATAGCAATTAATTTTAAATGGTCATGAAAGTCCCCCTCAACCCCCCTCCTCCCACCTCCCCAACCCCCTGTTTTCGCTTATAATTGAAAAAACATTTCATCATTTGCATTGCATAATTGGTTGAATAATTATGATGAGTAGGCACACCGCTATGGCGAAATGGACCCCCAGATAAGCCAGTTTTGTGCAATGCCTGTGGATCAAGGTATAGACTAAGGAAATCCCTGGATAACTATACTCCCAGGAATGCTCAAGCCATCCGGAGAAAGAGAACAATACCAATCATCCCCAGACCCAAGATCATTATTGAAGAAGAGAATCTCTCAAGCAACAATACTTGCTACTCATTGGGGTCAGATGGTTCGACAAGCATCATCAAATCAAGTGCAGAGTCCTTTTCAAATGAAACCTTTTGCTTAACGAGTTAGTGAATACCAACTTAAAAACTAAACCTTGAATCCATTTTCTAAAAAATGTTGATGGTTTTTATACATGTGTGCAGGGCAAATTGAGCCAAGTACAAACTTTTGGGATTCTCAAATTCCTTCAAGAAAGAGGAGGGAAGTTGTGAACAATAATGGTCTTTCATTCGATATTGAGACACTTCAAAATGACCTTTACAATCTTCAGAAAGGTGAAGATCAAACTCATGAGGATGTGCTCATCTATGAAAAGAATATGCTGCTAATTCCTCCTACTGAAATAGGCCTTGGAAGCATTCTTCTCAAGCAGACCCAGGTTTCTTCTAAAGATAAAAAGTAGCATTTTTTCTGAAAAAAAAAAGAAGTAACATTGTTGATGCAATTATTTTTGTAGTAAAGAAAGATTGTTATGACATATTTATCTGCCTTTCTGAGAATCACATGTTTCTCTTGGAGAGAAAAACAATACATTGTGATATTTTCTTTAGAAGATATATATAAATTGTAATGAATTAATGTGATAGTGACATATACCCAAAATATGAAAAGTGTAATGAATTGTAATAGCGATATATAACAAAAAAATATTTAATCAATTAATGGTGTTATTCCCAAAGGCTAAATTTTCTTGCTTTATTTTTTTTTCAATATCTATATATAGAGATTTTTTTTTTCCAACTGGCTAAAAAAATGTTTGCACAAACTGAAAAAAATATCATTAATAATTAGTGTTGAATTGCAGTTCATTTGTGATTCTAACTTAATTGGTGTTGTGCATCTATTGCACCTTTATCCACCATTTTAGACTGTTATCTTCTAAAAAATTTAATTCTTTCTAAAATGTACTTCTATCTAACTTATTCTTTTAACCTTAGTACGAAGAGTTCATAGCAATATGATAGCTTTACTTCTTTTAGTATCTTGCATGATAAGTTATATAATATAAGATAATTTTTTTTTTTCCAAAAACTACTTCACCTTTCTTAACATTTAAACTTGAAATTTTTAACATGAAAAATTCAATTTCTAACCATTAAGATGTCTCTTAGAGAACTGAATGAACACTTACGTGATTTGTTATTCTTGTCTAATTAATTATCCACTGAGTTGCTAATGCACTTTTCTATATTCCATAATAAAAAAAAAAAAATTAATTATCCACTGAGTTGCTAATGCACTTTTCTATATTCCATAATAATAATAAAAAAAAAAAGAAACTTCAGGATACACACGGATTTATTAACTACATTTTTGGCATTTTCAACCTAGACTAACTCAAAACCCTGTCCCTATATATATAACATGTAGATACTTTGATATGAGCCAAAGAAAAAAAACAATAAGTAGAAAACAAGAAGTCCTACATAAGGACATGACTAAATAGTAAGTTGCCAAATTGCATGCATTTTAGTTGACACGCTGCTCTTATCCATGGAGTTACCGGCTTAAAAACTGCAGAGATTCCGCTTTCCGTTGCTTAAAATAACTCCCCCGCCATCTCTTTTGACCTCCATTACTTTGTTCGGTTCTTCTTCCTCTTCTCTTGCCTCCTCCTCCTCCATGGCCCTGCTTCTCTTCCTATTCATTGAGATGTTTCTCATCGGGGCTTCTCAGGGGCAACTCACTGTTGGTTTCTATTCCGAAACCTGTCCGGATGCTGAGTCCATCGTCGGCGGAGTTGTTCGAGATTCTGCCAAATCCGACCCCAACATTCCTGCTATCCTTCTTCGGCTCCATTTCCACGACTGCTTCGTTGAGGTCCTCCTTTTTCTATCTGATTTCGGAATTCATTCATGAGTTTGCTAGTTCTTAACAGAATGTATACTATGCATCAACAGGGCTGCGATGGTTCGATATTGATAGACGACGGTCCAACTGCAGAGAGAAAGGCATTCCCGCACCAAGGTGTCGGAGGGTTTGAGGTGATACAGCGAGCCAAGGCTCAGCTGGAATCTGTTTGCCCAGGACTGGTTTCTTGTTCAGATATAGTTGCCTTAGCCGCCCGAGATGCTGTAGCTTTGGTATACAAATGTAAAACTTTTGGTTTTCTATTCATTGTTATGTGTGAGTATGTTGCTAGATTTAGTCTTTGTTTTCATAGGCAAATGGACCGCGGTATCAAGTTCCCACCGGCCGGAGAGACGGTAGAGTTTCAAAACTTTCACTGGCAGACAAAATGCCGGATGTCGGGGATTCGATTCAGCTGCTCAAGGAAAAGTTTCTGCAGAAAGGACTCACAGAGAAAGACTTTGTGCTTCTCACTGGTACTCTCTTTTTCTCTCTCTCATGCATATCTAGCATGGTATTAAGGTTGGTGAGAATTCCAAGTAACATGATGAGAATGAAGTGTTAAAATGACTACTAAAGGACATAGAAAAATCCCAGTTATTAATTATGCCTGATGATAAGGTACACCATCGCAAGTTTTTTGTATCATGTGCCAGCAATTAACCAAGCTTTACTGATGGAAATGGCAGCTGCACATACAATTGGGACCACAGCGTGCTTTTTCATGACAGACCGGCTATACAACTTTTCCCCAGGAGGGGGATCAGATCCAGCTATAAACCCTTCTTTCCTATCGGAGCTAAAACAGACATGCCCTAACAATGGGGACGTCAATGTACGACTGCCCATTGATCGTGGGAGTGGGCAGACGTTTGATAAGCAGATTTTGAAGAACATTAGGAATGGGTTTGCAGTGCTAGAATCTGATGCTAAGCTTAACGACGATGAAGCAACTAGAAGGATAGTTGATTCCTATCTTGATTCCTTTACTCCTGTATCTGGACCTAGTTTTGAGGCAGATTTTGTTGAATCTATGGTGAATATGGGGCAGATTGGTGTCAAAACGCGCCTGATCTCCCCGTCCATACCCGTTTTGACACCAATCTGCCCAATATTCACCATAGATTCAACAAAATCTGGACCTAGTTTTGAGGCAGATTTTGTTGAATCTATGGTGAATATGGGGCAGATTGGTGTCAAAACGGGTATGGACGGGGAGATCAGGCGCGTTTGTGCAGCTTTCAATTGATCTATATGGTGAATTATAAACTAAATCTTTCTACCTAATCACCATTCAATGTTTAGGGATGATGTATCTGCTAAACTTGCAATCACATCACAACAATTTGACCAGAGATAAAAACTCTTAGAATCAGCAAAGAATCGCATTAAAATAATGATTTTTCAACCCCCAAATAAAATACGCTAGATCAAAGATGTAAAGCAGAAATGACATATTTACCAACTACATCAAGACGAGCTATGTACTGATAATCGCGTAAATAACTCATAGCGAACATCAGTGTTGCTCATTTTACAACATGCAGATACAACCAAGGAATTCCATATGGAAAGGTCAGGTAGCATACCTTGGCTAACCATCTCTTCCAACCACATAACAGCTTCATATTGCCTACCCATCGAGCAAAGACCCGATATAAGGATACTATATGTCTTTGCACAAGGCCAATATGATTTAATCAGCATTTCCTCCAAGACTCGACTGGCTTCAAGAAATTTACCATCTCGACACAAACCATCCACTAGAATGCCATAAGTTTCTTTGTTGGCAACACAACCAACCTGCTTGGCCATCTTCTTCAGATATCCAACTGCCAAGACTGAACTCCCTGCATCACAAAGACCTTTTAAGACAGTATTATACAACCTAATGGTTGGAACACAGTTTCCTTCCTTCATGTCCTCTTCAATTACCTTCACTGCTTCACTGACTCTGCCTTCCCTAGACAATGCTGCCACCTTTGCCTCATATATTGACAAAGACGGCCAAAAGCCTTTATGTCTCATGTTATCAAGCACTTTCTCAGCCTCATCAATTCTGCCTTCATCATAAAGATCAACAGCCATGGCACTATAGCTAGCCATACTAGGAATTCCACCTCTTATCAAAGCTTCATTAATCAAACGTTTAGTGGCTTCTATATCTTCACCATTGCTGCACTGAGAAAGATCAAGTTGGTGGCAGCATCGCTTTGGAGCCTTCAGCCCCTTCCTCAAAATCTTACCAAGAATTTCTACAGCCTCTTCAACCTTCCCATTATCACACAGAGCATATAATAGGGTTCTGTAAATCACAATGTCACCACCACTACCCTTGTGAGAAATCCTCCAAAACATTGAGTACAATAAATGAATGGCTTCATTTAATCTCCCATCTTGACACAACCCCTTCATCAGAATCCGATAGCTATCCCTATTAGGATAGCAACCTTGAAAATCCATCTCTTGAAAGATATTTAATGCAAGATCAGACTGCTTACACTGACAAAGCGCATCCATCAGCAAATTCAAAGACTGAACCCGAGATTTCACACCCCACCCACAAGAATGCTTCACAAAGAGACGATGAGCAGACTCAAGATTAGAGTCCTTAACCATTATCTCCAAAAGGGTATTGAAAGATTCAGTCCAGTGGACACAGTTGAACTTCGGAATGCTCTTAAACATCTTCACAGCGTCATTCACCATCCCCGCACTAGCAAAGGTCTTGATAACTCTCACAAACACAGAATCCTTGCATTCACAAGAATCCTCTCTCATCTGATCAATTACATCTTTCATCTCGGACATTCTACCTGAATTCCCCAGAATGTCAATCATGGTGGCATAAACAGGACCATTGTGACGATAACTGGGGTATTTCTCTTTGGCTTCATTGAAGATTCGGAGAGCTGTTAGCGGGTTTTTTTGACTCCTTATAATCTGTGAGAGGTGGGTGGGAGTTAAAACCCTTGGCCACCTTATGCTCATCGAGTTCAGCCTTCCCTGCTCAAAACTCGAAACTTGAACTCTAAATTGGATAACAAGTTACTTGCAACCCGGTGAGGAATTTGATCGAACAGCTGGTGCCCAATTTGAAAACATTCATTACCTTACAATTGACGGATAGAAAACCATGTTGATGTTACAACACGATCCTGCTAAGAGGCTTATAGGAAAAATTTTCCAGTAAAAATATTTCCCCAAACAGAGGGAATGAGGAAACATTGGGTACGAAGGTGGGTTTCAGCCAGTCGTCACCAGTTTCAGAGCTCTTCCATCGCACAAAGAAGACCACTTCGTTTCATTCAGACGGAACGGCGACGGACTGTTTATCGTTTGATGACTTGGCCTTTCCTTGCATAGCGTTGTTTTTTTTTTTTTTTTTGAGAAAGTTGCATAGCGTTGTTTTGGGACTATTTAATTTATTTTATGAAATTTTCTAACCTCAACCTCTCATCACATGTTCAGTTTTATTAAATATAGTATTTTTAATTAATTTTATATAAATTTTTATATTAAAATTAATTAAAATAAAATATATTATTTGTACTTAAAAATCTATAAAAAAAATATAAATTTAATATAAAAATTTATTTAAAATTAATTATAAATTCTAAAATTAATAAAATTTAACTATAATACGTGTTAGAGAAATCTTTTTTTTTATTTACTTATTTAGGCATGAATAATACCGATTTGGTCTTCAACTTATGAGACCAGTACCAAATTGGGCCTTTGACTTTAATTTGTACTGAATTGATCCCTTTACTCTATTGCCATTGTGAATTTGTGATGCCATTTTAAAGCAAACTCAATCCATTAATAGCTTAAAAACCCACCCCAACTGGGCGTCTCAAATTAAATATATCAAATTCAAATTGTAAAATAAGTGAAGAAAAAGTAAGAAGAGGTAAAAACTATCTCTATAATATAATTCATTATCTAATATACCAAAAAAAATAAAAACCTTAAAAATAGTATAATTTCCTCTTGGATGCAAGGCAGATTCATAAGAAAATCAACAAGGGCAAGTGAAAATAAAAATAAAAATAAAAAGAAGAGAATATTTTTAGAAGAAACCCTTTGTTTTTTTTTCTTGGTTATAAAGTTTCTGTAAGATACAGTGCCCCACCTTGGATCCGTTCTGGCCACTAAAGTGCAAGAGATGGAAGTCACTGTTTATTATAACAGGTAATTTTTACAATCTGGTGCAGATCAAAACATCATCTCATGATATAAAAGCATAGTTTTAACTTTTAGCAATTCCCAGCACAAAGCACTACCGAACATCACATATGAGCAATAGGTCATTCCTACTGGGTCTGCAAAAAAACCTCAGGCAAAGTATAATTAGCTAATAAGATCTAATTTGAGATGATTAACAATTTATCCTACCAAATTGCTATAATCATGAGACAAGGACCGCTATGTATTTCTCCAAGCAGTAAATGATGCTTAAATAACTCAAAGCTTTTTTCAGACCACCTAAATAGCTCAAAGCTGCCAGCCAAAAGAGTTAGTTGGATCTTGATCTTGATCTGCAAATTGAGTTGGCAAAACATTCAATGAGAAATGTGCATGCAAAAAGGTGTAAACTAGAGGGGTTTTGGATTTTGATGTATTTACATGGATAATTTTGCAGGAGGTGGTGACCTTGATTTTGAGAGAGACCTGATTAATAAAGCAAGCAAACCATGAGAATTTCTAGCATTAGGTGGGAGTGGGAGTGAGTTTGTGTGCGTGAGTGCCTTAAGAGATAATAGATAGACTGAAGAAAATAACAGAGGAAAAAAGGAATGGAGCAATATCATCATGCTTTACCTGTGATTGCTTCTTGGACTTCTACTAGGACTTCTACTTTGATTCTGAGACCCAGCTCCATGTGGACTGGCATAATAGCTCTCCACCTGAAATGTCAATGATCCAAAAAATTATTATCAAACCCAATTTCTAATAGATTATTTTTCTTTGGAGGCTTTCTAGATAGATAACAAGAACTAGAAGGTTATAAGAAAACCACATTAATTTCTAACAAAAGAAAAATAGAGGTTACCCTAATATAGGCCTTTGAAAACGAATTCTGAAATTCAGAATCATCAAGCTTCCTAATCTGTGCAAGATTGTCAAGGGACAAGTAAGGAAATAATAAAGAAACAACTCAAAAACAAATCAAAATAGTAACATAATTAGAATTAACTTATAGCATATTTCATGTCCTCATAATTTGTGAAGTCAACAATGCCCGCCACACCTAAGTGGAAGAAAATCTATATTTTATTAAAAATAGAAAATGTGAAAAGCATATCAGGAAAATGTGAGACTAGTAACTTTTAAAGCATAAAAGTCCAATTTGATAAGTCACTGCCATTTACAAGAACTGAATCATTTTTTCAAGCTCAAAAATCATCAACACAACACATGATGCAATCATCCAAACTTCTACCAATCACATATTCTATATCGGGAGCTCATACCATCTCCATCACGGTAAACTTCAGCAAAACATACATCTCCAGCATTCTGCATATGATCCTGCAACATATTCACTTATTATAGCCTTTTTCATCAGAAAATTAGTTAATTTAATTTAGAGGAAGTTGGTGGTGCACTCACTTTTAGGTCTTGCCATGAAGCAAAAGAGGGCAGTCCACAGACAACAACTAAATGGTAGGGAAGAAAATGAAAGAGTCAACATTGTAGGGAAACCTAAAAATGGACAAGACAGCATAAAAGATCAAAGATGAACTTCCAATGAGTTGTACCTCAAAACTCTGATCGATGTGAAACACCAAACCGTCCTCTACCACCACCACCACCATATCCATGGCGAGAAGATTGTCCGCAACCACCATGAGCAAGTTCAACCTACTTGAAGTCAAAGGTAAGAGAGAAAACCATCTAGGAAACAGTGGCTAAATATCAAGAGCAGCAAGGTCAATTACTTGGATATGGCATCCATCAAAATTATAGCCATCTCACCCCCTAATTGCATCTTCAGCATCCAAAGGATCCTCAAACTAAAATTAACAATTACAGAAAATAAATTTATGGTCAAATAAGACAGTGACCAAATTGGTAGTTGATATGCATATACTATAACAAGCATATCTTGGTAGTTGGTACAAGATGCATACCTCCACAAAACAGTATCCCAGAGAATGTGGTGGAAGCTTCAATTCAATATCCAAAATCCCCCCATACTGTAACCAACAAAAGCAACCACATGTATATTGAATAAAAGTATCCATGCAGTGAGTTGCATTGCAAGAGAAAAATGTCTATTTATTGAATTCAAACTATCAAAATGCTGCATAATATCTACTACTTGAAAACAGTAATCACGATCAAGTGGCTCATAAAGTAAATGATCTTAAATAAGTGGCAAACCTGCCAGGTTGCCACGTTATCACTTCTTTACCTTTTACCATAAAAGTAAAAATAAAAAGAAGAAATGCCAATAAGCTACAGTTCAAACCTTGTAGAAAAGGTCCTCAATTTCCCATTCCTTGACATCTAATGGCAGGTTACCAACATAAATTGTGCATGCTGATCGACCAGCCATTTGCAATGCAACAGATACAATTAGGCAGGGACAATTTACTGCAAAGAAAAAAGTGAAAAGGAAGAATAATCATTTCAATGTCTTAGAACATTCAAAATGGTGAATTTTGCTAAATTATAAATTACAATTTATACTACTCAACATCAACATCATTAGTAAAATAAGACAGTTAAAGGAAAGCCAATACTGTAGAGCAAACCAAGAGCAACCCTTTGAAATGGAGCTCCACAAGCTCTATTGTTTATGTGCTCCAAGCGCACCACAGCTACTATTAAATTGATAACACAAATGAACTCATTCTCCCCTTGACTTTTGCAGAGGTATGAATGATCTTCTCAAAATGACCAAGAACCTCAAATCATTATAACGCCCATAAATTTAAATGATGCCTCCACTCCCATTTTTACATCCCTATGACCAAAGCTCCTATCTGTTGAAGCTCCCTTCATCTATCATACACAAAGTGATTAAGTTATGAAATACGATAGGATTGAAAATATATTTGGGCTTTTTCCAGGATTATTATGCTCGTATTTGACCAATTTTGGTTAGGGAGAGGAAAACAAAATGTGACACACAATGTCTTACTTTTATGTCCAACTAAAATTTAAATGGATTGATATGTCCAGCTCAAAAGAGAAGACTTACTTTGCACGTAAATTCCTATAAATAAGATCCAGCATTAAGCCTTTCACTTTTATGGGAAAAGTAGAAATAACTTAGAACACAGATACTCTCAAGGATTGAAATTAGATCTAGAAATGTATAAGTTTTTAGGGAACTTTAATCCAAAGTCCAGCTATAAAAGCAAGGTAATTAATCCTTTTCTATGAATACTGGAAAAGACCGTGCACTGAGTTAGCTTAAGCTCTTGTTAGTTGGGTATAATTAAATCCTAATAAGGGAAAGACATGGGATTCAATGCAGTAAGTAAGCATCACCCAAACCCATGAAATTGAAGCTCAGAACAACTGTCCTGGTGTTTCTGGCCATGTGCTGTTTAATGGGAGGTAATGCTTTATGCTTAACACAGAGACGAACCAAAATACTGCTATAAAGAAGCGCACAGACACATAATAGACTCTACAAGCTACCCATGTTATTAAAAAAACAAAACACTATAATGCTAAGCAATCACAGCTTGACATAAAAACAAACCCACAAAGAAACATGAACTAGTATGACAAAATAACAAGAAAAAGGAGTAAAGTATCAAGTGAAGGTTGAACCTGTAAGGACAGGTCCGAGGTGCCAAGCCTCGAACTGCTACAGTAATTCTTTTATGACCGAAGTGAAGGATAAATCCAAAGCTTCCCGCTCAAATAGCTGCATGACAGTAACAATGAGCATGCCCGCACTCGATTCCTTATGATGAGCTACACAGCGGTTATGACAGGTATCCTCCCATCGGAATATCTCTCAATTTCCCGGTCCCGAAATAACCGTTTGGAGATACACATCAGATCCCGAATATCTTGCTTGGCATGCCACGT
>BPVZ01000065.1:393363-408791 GCA_020521535.1 Rubroshorea leprosula | reverse complement strand
AAAAAAAATTTAAAATTAATACACACCAATTTCTACTGTTCGAGCAAGTGAAAATAAATAATGATTCACAATCATGACATGTAGTACATTATATAAAAATATCTTTTCTCAATCGTTTTATTTTTCATAAAAGAATAAAGAAAAAAAATAGAATTTAAAGCGGAAATAATTCATTTATTTATTTTTTTTTATTTTTGGCGAAAAATGATCATTGCCACTCGCTTTCTGTGCGCGTAACGTATTTTCCTACTGAACTCCCTCACCGACAAGCGACGGCTGAGTCGTTTGCTTCTGTTTCACTCACTCCCCCTTCAAATTCGCCGATCTAAACTCTCTTTCCTGTTCTCCTATCTTCTTCTTCCCCCAATTCCCTCGCCATGGATTTCGCTTTTCAAACCAGCATTATCCTTCTAATCTCCCTTCTGCTATCCTTCTCTTTGACGACAATCGACGCCTCCTTCCACATCTACCGGAATCAACTCTTCACCGAAGTCGGCAGTTCCTACCTCCTCTCCGGCGGCAGCGAGGGCCTCTCCGCCTCAAGCTCCGACGGCAACTCTTTCATCCGGTACGTGAGCCATTTCGATCACCTAAAATGTCGATTGTTTTTTGAATTATTGAAGGCAATGTTACTGCTTCATTTATTGTTTTCATGGATTTCGGATTAGATCTGATGAAAGTCATTAGTATTTTTAATCTTCTTCTTAATCTTTAATATTGATAACCAGATTGGGTTCCTGAAATGCCTGTTATCGATCTTTTTCTCCGGTTGTGCAGAGGATTTGTTATGTTTGGTTAATATAATTTCTAGAAATTAAGAACAAGAAAATTGAAGTATGCCAATATTTTTTTTTTTAGGAAAGTACTACTATTACTTGTGTTAGTGAAAGAGGCACCATTTTAGAAACTGATGTCCTATATGTTTTGTTGGAATAGATTTGAGAATATCACTTTCTGGAGGACTAAGGCTGCGGCAAAGCAGTATTCACGGAAGGCGCAAAATACTGGGTTGATACAAGCAGTGATTTTTGAGGCTGCAGATCGGAACAATATTGGTGGTTCAGCATATGGTGGGCAGAGATCAATATGTTGCACCCCTGATCTTGCTAAGCTGGAAGGTTGCAAGCAAGGTGAAGTCATTAGGATACCTTCTGCGACAGATAATAACTGGCCAATTGTTTTGAAGGTATACTTCAGTGGGAGATCGTTAGTTTCAAGCATGGATATGAAGGAAGTTCCAATCACGAGGACTGGAATGTATAATCTGTTCTTTATTGCATGTGATCCAAAACTCAAAGGACTAGTAATGAGTGGGAAAACAGTGTGGAAGAATCCTGAAGGTTATTTGCCTGGGAGGATGGCTCCATTAATGAAGTTTTATGTGTTCATGTCACTTGCATATTTGTTACTGAGCGTCATTTGGTCTGTGCAGTGCATGAGGTTTTGGAATGATGTACTGCAACTCCAGCACTGCATCACTGCTGTTATTGGACTGGGTTTGTTTGAAATGATATTATGGTACTTTGACTTTGCAAATTTTAACAATACAGGAATGAGGCCAGTTGTGATTACAACTTGGGTTGTGACTGTAGGAGCTATAGGAAAAACAGTTTCTAGACTTCTTATACTTTCAGTGTCAATGGGTTATGGTGTTGTAAGGCCAACTCTTGGTGGCCTTACCTCAAAGGTGCTTCTTCTTGGAGTAACTTATTTCTTGGCATCTGAATTACTGGATATTACTGAATATGTTGGCACCATCAATGACATATCAGGGAGAGCCAGACTCTTTCTAGTCCTTCCTGATGCATTTATAGATGCATTCTTGATTTTGTGGATTTTTACATCTCTTTCAAAGACACTGGATCAGCTACAGGTACTTTTGATTTTTGGTTAAGTTTTTGGTGGCCTTTTGTTTGTTCATCATTATAAGACTGTTTTCTTTTTCATATTCTCATTTGACTGTTTTCTCTCCATATAGCATGGATCTATGACTAATATTATTTTTATTTAGGCAAAGAGGATATCAGTAAAGTTGGATATATATAGGAAATTTTCGAATGCTTTGGCCGTGACAGTGATTGCTTCTGTGGCATGGATAACTTATGAGGTATGATTTTTTTCCCTAAATTAGTTTTGAATTACTGAACCATAGGATATTGTTTGTTTATTTATTTTGTATATATGAAAAAATAAAAAAAAAAAGAATTGTGATTAATGCTTCCTTTTGGAAATAATGAATACTTAAAGCAATCACCCCCCTCCCCCGGAGCACCCAATGACCTTTAGGTTGTTATCATGCAGAACCTACAATGTTTTAATCAGTGTCACAGGAAGTGCCAAATTTGATGTTAAGTACTGAGTAGCTATTGTTTTAAGCAGATAACTTCTTTTGCTGACGCTGTATTCTAAGATGCCGATGGTTGTACTTACTAGAGATCCAACCAATCTTTTTGCTTATGCAGGTGTATTTCAAAGCAACAGATCCATTCAACGAAAGGTGGCAGAGTGCTTGGATCATCACAGCTTTCTGGGACATTCTTTCGTTTGTATTACTCTGTGTTATCTGCTATCTCTGGGCCCCATCTTCAAGCTCTCAACGGTATGTTTTCTCTCCTATTGGAAAATGCCTGGATGATATGTTGTCTATCTGATGTAAAGGAGCTCATTTCACTAGAAGAAAAGACATATTTTGTCTGACTTCTAGTGGCCTCTTTTATTTTTATGTTCACTGTTTTAATCTTGCTTGTGCAAGTTGTCCACTTCTAGTTGGAACAATGTTTGAGGTTTTCTTATTTTCATTTTTTATCTGTTTGTCTGTTTTTAGATCAACTCTTGATAAATAAATATACCCCGATCACTTCTTTATTCTGACATACTGCAAATTCTTATCAGCTATGCATACTCAGAAGAAGCAGGAGAAGAATTTGATGAGGAAGAGGCTCAATCTCTAACCAGGGGACAATCAGATGGGGATGTTAGTTTGACCAAGCTGGAGAAGCATGTTGGAGGTGCTGGTATTTCTGATCATGAAGACGAGACAGAGGATAAGAGGGAGTAATAGCTTGGAGACACATGTTAATCAAACTTTCATAGTAGAACCAGAAAATCTTAATTGGTGCTCCTGGAGAGATGAGACTGCTCTTCCTGAAGTTTATCTTGTGATTGACGATCAGGCTTTCCAGCTTGTGTGACCAGACAACAAACCATCAAATATTGATCTTGGTAATATCTCCTGAAAGAAGACCTCATGGTTGTTGTCTTTTGTCCATGGTAATTTGTATTCTTTAACTGTACATGAGAAGTGAGAAGGATTACTTTGATCAAGTGCTTCTCAAAGAGGGTAAACAAGGAGGCGTGGCTGCAATCTCTTATCCAAATGAAGGAGATTAGACAATATAGCTACAATCAACTTGTTTCTTCTTTTTTGTAATATATGTTAATTGCTTGCATTTGTCTGATGTTACTTTACATTTACATTTGCATGATATGATTTGATAGAGATGGGATAACTCACAGTTTTTGACAAGTTATTTGGTTTGTTATCCTTTACTGATTATAAATAATTTTCCAATTTGCCTTTGCATACTCCTCATTTTTGGACGCTGATTGATGATTAACTGTTTTTTTTTTTTTTGGTACATGATGATTAGTTGTTATTACTTGCTGTCTAAGTTGAACCCAGTGTGTGGTTAACTAGGTCTTGTCTTTCTTATGTGGTTAAAACAGATTATTCATTTGGTACCAACGCATTTACCAAGAATTTTCTTCTCTTAACTGTTTTAGAAATTTAACCTTGTTGAATTAGGAAATGATGTATAGGTAGATAGGAAATTAAGAGTGTCAACAAACTCCAGCTTAGCTGATTTAAAACTATCGAACTGTACTTAAAAAAAGAGTATATTTCCTAGGCTGACTTCTGCTCAAAAGAAAATTTACAAAACTCAAGCTCCTTAGGAAACTAGCTTGCCAGTTCCTTGTCTAGTTCTCAACATGGTTATTCCTAATTTTTTTTATTTTTTTATTTTTAAAAGTGTGATGTAATTATTATATAATATAAATTATTGAATAAAAGGTATATTTCTTAATACGATAGATTATTACTTTCTTTAATAACCTTTATTTAATAATTTAGTATAATTTATATAGTAGAATAAGAAAACCTTTTTTTTTTTTTTGAAAGCATGAGTTTGGATCTTTTTTTTAAAATTTTTAATTTATGTTTTATGTACAGTTTAAAGATATATTTATTGTATTTTTTATAATTAATTTATATTAAAAAATTAAAAATATGCTTGTGACCTTAGTTTTAAAAATAAAGTTAATTTTTTTAATATTTTATAAAAATTAAATATAAAAAAATGCAATTAAATATAACAAACTTTTTAAAGCGTTGTTTAAGCACAGGGCTGAAGTTAAAATACCTGAATAATTGGGATCAAAAAGGGAATTTAATGTATTTACCAAGAAATCTCACAAGAAGAAAATAATCATTAAAACGAAGAAAAAAAAAAAAAAGGGAAAAAGAAAAGAAAACCCATCCCTCTTGCTTCCTAGTTGGAACTCAACGCTGTGTCTGCTACCCCAGAACCAGATAGAACCCTAATCAATTGCTGAATCCTTAGAAACAATTAAAGCGGATTGGTGGGTCTGAATTCTTCCATGGCGAGCAGTAATGGAGGAGACGAGCAATTGAAGAGACTGGCGGAGCTGAGCAAAAACCTAAAGGAAGGAGAGAGAATTCTAGCTCCCACACGCCGACCCGATGGCACCCTCAGAAAACCCATCAAGATTCGGGCCGGGTACACTCCCCAGGAGGAAGTCGCCATTTACCAGTCCAAAGGTGCCCTGGTATGTCACCGCCGTCACTGTGCTTTTATTTAGTAGAATTATATGTATGAATGATTGGCTGGATAGATATATGTAGCTTTTGTTTTAGTAAAGGTTATTGCTTTTGAGGTATAGGAGTTAGCAATGTTAGGTTATTTGCTGAAAGTGATAGCTTGAGGGAAGAAGATGAAGGAAGAGAGGATTGACATTCATTTGTTTATCATTTGTGATGCAGTGGAGAAAGGAAATGGAGTCCCAAGTGGTGCCTCCGGGATATGATTCACCTATGGATACAAAGCCCAAGACTAAGTCAGCAAAGAGAAATGAAAGAAAGAAGGAGAAGCGGCAACAGGTATATAGCTTCTGTAGATAGTCTTGCATTGGTGTATCCTGAATTTCTCTTTAGTAGATTTATATCAAATCAGTTTGTTTTGTCTTGGAGTGGTTTGTTGACTAACCCCTATAAGGATGATTCCTGGCTCTCATAAAAAAAAGCCTTCTCTAATGCTGTTTTTTCGTGCCCCTCTGGAAATTTAGATAAATAGATAGATTAATCGTTCTTCCAATTGAGTAAAGTGACTTGTGTTTTCTATCTTTCTTTATTTTGTTGGAAAAGTTGAAGGTTAGAAGATATATTATGACTGCACCATGCTTTCTCTTCTGGTGTAGACTTTCTATCCTTTTACCTTAGCTTTACCTTTTTTGGTCTAGTTGATCATTTCAACTGTTTCAAGAGGCAATGGGTTATTCTCATCTCTCATTGTCTCCTGATTTATGTTTTTACTCATTCAATTAATTCCATTACTGTCCATGGCTATTGTTTCAACCAGAACACAGAAATAACGATTTGGTGGCTTGCCATTGCTTTACTTGTTAGGCATACAAGATACTTTCTGTTCATAGTTATAGTTAATGTGTATGATTGATTAAATTACCTACGGCAGGCTGCTCTTGAAAAGGTTATGAACTTGGACGCAACGGCAGTTGAAGAGACAAAAACAGAAGATTCAGAGCAGGGGTCAGAATCCATTAAAATGTTGACATCTGAGATGACTGAGCTTGCGGTTTCTTCAAACCCTATTATATCTGCCCCTCCATCAAACCCAATTGAGGCTTCAGATGCTGGGGTGCCAGTTCAAGACATTGATAAGAAACTTCGGGCACTAAAGAAGAAGGTATGCCTGGCCATGCTTTTAACTTTCCATGCATAAAATAATTATTATATTATTTAGAAAAGCAATAATGGTGATGATGATGATGATATAATGATTTATTTGTTCCACATCTAATTATATCTTAACAAAATATTGACAATGCAATAACATTTGTGCTGTCTATCAGGGGAAAACATTTGATTTGATAAGCTGATGATTACATTTTGTTGATAATTGGAAATTGTTAATAATGAACATCGTCATGAGCTATTTTGTGTGCTGGAACTTATAAATCTTTCCCTGTGGCATTTGGAAGAAGATTATGGTTAACTAGAGTAATTCTTTTAATGCTTTGAGATTTTATTTGGTTGTATTTGTGTAGTACACTAATTTAATTAAACTGAACTTACGCAATTTTCAAATGAAATGACATTACTTTCTATGGAGTAAAGTGCATTTGTGTGTTGATATTCATGTGACTTAGTTGACATAGACATATGCTATGGGAAGTTTGCACACAGGACTACTTCGAGTTTGCTATAAAGTTTTATTGATAGTTTGAGAGATGAACCTGCATGCTTTAGATAAGAGAATTCTATTCAGAAAGGCTATGCTGCTTTACATTCTGTACAGAAATTCTTATGACCATTCCTCTTGTAGAGAGCCTCTGCCAAGTCACGGGTAGTTAGTGTTGGCAACAAATTTCGATAACAAATTGATGCCCTATGGTTCCTTTCCCTGTCTTCCTTTACCCTATATTTCTTGAATTTTTTTGGTTTAACTTATTCAGATTGAGGGAGGGTTTAGTTCTAACCATCAGTTGTATCTTCAATTTCTAAGCTGCATGTCTGTGGGCTCTTAATATTTTGGGGAAATCTAAAATGGGTTTTATGGGAATATCATTTGATTTTCAAGGCTTGGTTTGATATAGAGCAGGTTCTATCAATGGCTATATATTTTGGGTTCAATTGATTGTTTGTTTGCTCTTTCAGATTCGACTTGCTGAAGCTCAACAGCAGAAAACTCCCCAGCAAGATATGAAGCCAGAACAGTTGGAAAAGTTGGCAAAACTGGAAGGCTGGCTCGAGGAGCTAAAGCTTTTGGAGGATCAAAAGGCTGAACTGTCAGAATCGTGAAATTTGGTTCTTGTCATTGTGAGCAAACTCTGTAGTTTCCATTTAAGGTTTGAATGACATGCAAAAACTGCATTGTGGAACCAGAGATTGATCTATCCAGATTTCATTCTGAACAATGTATGTGAACTTGCACATCAATGCATATCGCATTTTGACGGTACTGGGTTTAGATTTTACGCACCATCAGCATGGCAAGGTAATATATAAACGATGCAAGTACACCTTTAATAGCCTAAGCAGATCAGACGAGTGGAGCCACTGATTCCTATCAAACTTCTGAGGAACTTTGCGTATCACCGTACCATTTGTTGATAAGATCTCTAGGTTTTTTTTTTTTGGATAAAGAGAAGATATATTATTGAAAAAGAAAATTAAAGTCTGGGGTAGCAGATCTCTAGCTTTTTGATAACAATGAAACTTGAGCAACCAAAATGACAAATATGAGGTTGGTTTCATAAAAGCAAATACTTTTCCGGGTTTCCATTCAAATGTCTGGTACACAAATAATGTTGTTAATTGCAATCCTCGAACATAACCTGCCAAAATTTTACATTGAAAGGCACCTTAATGCCACAAATGTATCAAAATTCACAACAGCAAGCATCCTAATAAAAAGGGAATACTAGTTACTTTTAACACCATTGGCTGGGACAAAACTTGGCAATAACCTGCAACACTGGCACTCCATCATTCTGTATCAGAACTGTCAAGAAGAAGATCCCACAACATTATTTGCAAGATTTAATTAATCATGTAGTCTTCTCTTAAAGTTTGATTTTTTAACTTCAATGAATCTGAAGTCAACGCTTTAGGCAGATTCAACATCTGAATCTTCTAGCCCTTCTTTATAAAGTTCAAAATCCTCAGGGCCCCATCTGCAGATCAAGTGGAGCCGAAAGGTAGCCATCTTGATCCCCAACAGGCGCTGCAAATTTATAAAAGGATCATCAAGTAATTTCAATTCCAATGTCCAGATACCCAGAGAAAGAGAAACATATATAACTTTTTCCTTCTTTCTTTCTTCTTCTTCTTCTTCATCTTTGTTGTTGTTTTTTTCTTTTTGGTAGAAGTACTTTAAACAGTTAGATCAAAAGGAGGATTTTCCCCATCTTTCATCCAACAGAAATTGGTGGACACCAGTTGCATTTGAAAGACAATAGTTACAAAGGTTAGCATCCTCAAGGTACCAAACCAATGAACTTTGCCGGTTCAAAGAATGCCATGCGACAGGTGTCTTGAGCTTTAGTAAACTTCTCTTTTGATAATCATATCCTTTATCCCCCAGCCTAAAACTATAATAAAAGGTAATGAAGAAATACAAAACAAATACAAACCAGTATCCGAGCAGACTCAGGTGACAAAGGCTTTCCCTCTTCACAAACAACAAAGTCTGAAACAAGTTCTATAACACCTGCACGTTAGGGATGACAACAAAGTGTTATATTCAACAATGATGTATGCACACTTGTATGAGAAAATGGAAAAATATGAGGCACCTTTGTTCAAGCGAACAGGCATCCCTTGCTTGCGTAAAAAGGGCTCCATCTCATGTGTGAATTGTTCCAGAGGACCTTCTGGAAGTTCCACCTACAAGGGTTCAAAGCATAGGCATGTGTCGATGAGAATACATGTAGGATGTATCAAAATCTATAATTGAAGTCAGAAAGAAGAAAGATGTCTAATACATATGCAGCATATCATTTTTTAGCTACAAGAAATATTTTAATCTACAAGAAATATTTTAATGTTGGATTTTTCTATAGTTATGTAAAATACCTTAACTAGTTAACTCCTTATTTAACTAAAAAGTATGAAACAATTTGAACATGCACAAATCTGTTTAAACAAAACCTTTTCGGTTGAAATGCTTCCTGTCCTTGCAAAGTCGTAATCTTCATATTTATTGAATAAGCTACAAAGTCATAACATGAGATATAAAAGTCAAAATTGGCTACAAAAGAGAGGGATGAGAAAGGGAGGGGGGGAGGGGGGGAGGGGAGGGAGCAAAAATAAATATGAGAAGATGAAAAGATGAAAAGAAACATTATGGTAAATGAAAAGTGAAAAATCAACAAACTTTTTGATCTGCTGGAAGGACATGTAGTGGATTTGTTAAGAAATAGAACATACAAAGAATGCAGAAAAGTTACCTCTCAACTTCTTCTTTTGACATGTTGGTAAGAAAAAGTCCAGAATCTCCACGCAAAAGCTGGAGAATGACAAAAATAACATAAATAAAAATTCATGTGGAAGAGAAATTAAGCATGAAAAAGAATGAACACCTGAAGTTATTGGTTTCATAAAACTATAAAAGCATACTTTAGAAACTTTATAAATGCCTGGTCTTATCTCATCAGCAGCAGAACGACCTAAAGCAACCTGCATAACTTTATTGGACCCAAGGAAAAATCTGAAAGGAAAAAATTCATTAAATTAGGTACCCTTCCATATACCATATCAAGTTATCAACCATTCCAAATGGTTTCTTAAAAATAGAAGCTGTGAAAGAGAAAATAATACATAAAATTTGGTAACATCTCATTGGTCTAACTTTTTTCAAATTATAACAATTAAATGTGACTAATTAAGCACTGAGCCATCAGTCACTTGATTAACAAAATGCTCTATGACTTGTGATATACCTGCTGGTTGGTTTGAGCTGTTCTCTGAACTCCTTGAACCTGAGATTTCTCATGTTCTCAAAGGAGAACACATAGACAGAATTGTACTTCTCCACAGACTCCCTTATCGCATTTACTATTGTTTCTTTATGTTCCCTCCCCTTCTTCTTGGTCTTTGATAATGTAACTGCAAAAGTGCAAATACAAGCAACTAAATCATTTTTAAGGCTCTGCAACAGAACACAAACACTTATCATCTAACAAAACATCATACCAAAATGCATATCCTCTCCGTAAATAAAAAGAAAATGGAATGAGTAATCCATTGCTTTGTTTTGACAATAACATGGTTCAAATAAACAAGCACACGCCTTTCTTTTCCTACTAGATAACTAAATCAACAAACAGTTTACCATATACGATCTTAATGGTCAATCTAAACTAAGTTGAATTCAATTACTTAACTTTTATTCAATCTGATTCTTGTTTCCCTTCATAAACCCCAGAGCTCATATTAGAATCACATTGACATAAAAATTCTCTTCAGAATGATTCAACGGCGAAAACCCAATTGTAGATAACGTGATTATTGCATTCAAGCTCACATGAGAGCCAAAATAACAATTGAACAGATATTTTTCTACCCTTTTCTCAGCAACCAAACAAAAGGCAAAATCAAACTTTCAGAAATCAAATTCAATGGTAAATAAGAAGCAAAGACCTTGTTTGTTACGCTTGGACTTGGGCATGTTTGTAGCTAAACTTGATTACAGAAGGCAAAGAATTGAGCTCGGAAGCTCTCTTCAGCTTCAGCAACTCCCTTAGACCCCTTCAAAGTTCAAAGCTTTAATCCCGGCTCCGGTTTTAGGGTTTTCGTGATTTTATATTGGGAGATCGTCCTAATTGAATTCGGGTCTATTGGTAGTTCCGGGTCCGCCTTTCTTGAATCCATGGTCCCAACTTTTTGGGCCTTTCTTTAGCGAGGCTAGTTCTTGAAATCAAGCTAGGCCCAATCTAAATTTTCTATTTTTGGGGTAGAAAGCAGAAGCATAAAGAAACAAGAAAAAGAAATGTGCAATATGTATTGCACCACAATGAGAGTTGGATAAGGGGTAGGTCCTTAATATTGAGGATTTTCTTACATTTAAGTATTTATATTTTATAATTTACTACAGTTTAAACTTTAAACTAAGGAACTCAAAAAGACAAGGCAAAACCAAAAGTTCCCCAACTTATCCCAAATAAAAATGCAAACCCTTGAACTAAAAATGGTATAAATAAGCCCTCAAATCCTTTGAATGATGCAAATTAACTTTTAAATCCCTTGAAAGATGCAAATTAACCTTTATCATTAATAGCCCAATAAAGATGATCTCATGCCGTTTGTTCTTATCTTACACTTGGTTCCATTTTTTCACATGAATGTTGATGTAGATTAAATGACTCCTTAGGCAATAAAAATTTTACTAGGATAGCCTACAATTTAGTACATGAAATCCAAAATTTCAAAGATAAGGACCAAAGTCTCAGAAATTGCTGTTGCTATATTAGACGCTTACAAGAATTTCCCACCGGAACAATTTGGTATCATTGCTAATGCAAGTCATTAACTTCAATACCCAATGAACAGTATTTCACACTAAGCTGTCTAAGCCTATCCCTTCTGTTTTTGACCATGTCACTATATTATCCATAGAAACAATCATGAAATTGAATCTTGTGCTCTATTTCTCTCTAAGGTATCCTTTGTACAACGGCTTGACTTTTAAGTAAATTTTACAATATGTGAATGGTATTAACCTGTTGAATTTTCTTTTCTAAAAGAAGCTGTTTTTAAAGTACATATTTTAGAGTTGTGACATGGGTCCAGGAGTCTGACTGGACTCTAAACTTCATAGATCCAACCCAATTGGACCTAAACCTCTTTCCAAAGTCAAGTCTTCTTTTTCATTTATTTTTCTAAGGAACAATCCATAATTGAGCCCCTAAACCAAGTCATTTGGTGCAATTAAGTCCTCTTTCAAACTTTTGTTGTAATTTAGGTTCTCAAAATAATTTTTGTAACAGTTAACTATTAACCCTCTTAGTTACGCAATCATGAGACTAAAAGCCAAATTCAATGAAATAGGATCGGCAACCTCATCTTTTCTCCCTTAAGTATTTTTTTTTTAATACATATTAAGGATTTGCTTATTGAATACCCTCTAAAATGATAAAGTCAACAAGTCCTTAATAAGAACAAGAAGATAATCATGTGGGATCTCTGGTCCTATCTCTTTAATTTTATGATGGTGTATTGAGGAGGTTAGATGTTAACAAAAGTTACTTTGGGGAACTTAAATTTCATTTGTAGTTGCTTTACACAAACTTTTTTTTTACGTAATATCTTATCCAAAAATATAAATTTATTATTTTTAATTAATTTTTAATATAAATTTAATTATTATTTTATATATTTTTAAGATAATAAAAGATAAAAAAAAGTATCCTTATATTACAATACTAACAAACAAAGCCTTCATCAGAATGAAAGTTTGTAATGGGGCTTGAATGACTTAAACGATTCAATTCGGATCGACATTGAGGTTTTTTGTTTTTTGTTGCTTAATTAGATTCATAATAATAGTTTCATAGTTTCATACTCATAGTTTATTATGAGTTTTTATTTTTTTTTAAGGAAAAAATATTAGATAGAGTAAAGAAATCAAGAGATAAACACAATAATAAACAGAGAAATTAAAATAGAGTAACGCTTCCTGTGTTTTAGCAAAAAGCGATAACACAAAATACGACGAAGCATTCTACAACTTCCCTCAGAATCCTTTCTCAGATAAAACTCGACCTTCGTCTTCACCCCCCGCATTCCTCAACCGCCTCTTCCTCTCCACAACCTCCTCGTGCCCATAGCCGCACACCCGTTCTATACTCATTGGAGTCTCCCATACAGTTTCAGGACCCCCGTTTTCTCCGCCTCCTTCTGCCGTTTTCCCCTACTGATTCGTTCAAGAATTGAGGGCGTCCAGCGTTGAGTGTGTCCTTCGATTGAGGTTCTCTCTTCTCTCGATTCCCTTTTCGTGATTTTGTTCCATCAGTTGAGGGTTTACTGACTGCAAATTTTGGGGTTTAGTTTTTGAAATTTGTTGGGTTGCTGTGGTATACTACTGTTCTTAGTCAGAAGAGGAACCCTAGATTTTGGGGAGCTTTTGCCTGCTGCCATACAGATTTTAGGGTTTTGTTTTCGTGGTTGTTTACGGTAATGGGTCGGGGTTATATTTTCAGAGCCGCCTCGTTTTGCTTTTGCTTGTTCAGGGGGTAAAATTGTTGTGTTTCTAAGATGAGGGTCTTCTGAGTTTTTTCTTCTTGAATTTGAGGAGCCTGGAAGCAGCCCTTCCCCGATATAGAAGCAGAAGGTCATAATTAACATATATTTGGTTTTAGCCTTTTAGGTGAGAAGATACTTCATAGAAAGAATCTTTGGTGGTATTTATTGGTAAGTATAACATACCAAAGTTCAATTGAATTGATTGGATTGATTGATTGAGGTTCATCTTGACTGAAGATTTTTGGTGACTTCAAAGTAGATAGTGTATAGACTGAACTAGCCAAGCCTAATTACATTTTGTACAGAACAGTTTTGAAGAATTAGGGGCTTGGAAATTTTGGTTTTAGAGAAGTAGTGACTTTTAAGGTGCATCTTGAGGAGCATTTGAATTGGTTTTTGTGAGGAAATAAAACAATTTTGGCGGGACAGCTCGGAGCTGAGAAGTTTAACAGAAAGAAAAATTTGGAATTCTTTCTTTATGATCATGTTCAGTAATGGTTATGGAAAGAAGTGAGCCTTCATTAGTGCCGCAATGGCTGAAGAGCAGTGGAAGTATCAGTAGCAGTGGCAGTTCACACCAACAATTAACATCATCTTTGTACTCTGGTAATTTTGGTTTATTTCAGGCATGATATTATTTCTGATGTTTGTAAGCTGGGAAGGTCTGTTTGTGTTGGCGTTTTAGTGACTTATAGCATGTTTGTTTAAACATTTAATGTGATTTTCAATATGTTACATTACACTTTTGAAATTCATTATTTTCTTGAAGTTTATTTTTCTTGCTAAAAAGAGAGGTCACCCTTGGGCTCCACAAATTTTGTTGTTCTCTTCAGGGGAATCTCCCTAGAAGTAAATTTTATGTAGCAGCTTTTTTTTCTATGTACACAATATGAGTTGTACCTCATGGCCATCATTTCCTACTTCTCTAACCTTTTCGGTAAGTTTGAAAGTTTCTGATCCATGTTTATTTTGTTTGTTGTAGACAATCATTCTACAGCAAGGCATGCCAGAAATAAGTCTTCAGTAAGTAGCAATCATGATATAGGTCGCTCATCTGTTTCAGATAGGTCTGCTTCAGCTTATTTTCACCAAAGCTCTAGTAGTAACGGCACTACCTTCTCACGATCTTATAGTGGTTTCAGTAAAGGGAGACGTGATAGGGATTGGGAGAAAGATATTAATGGTTACCATGATAAGGAACAGAACCTTGACTATGCTGATTCTTTGGATGACATGTTGCCAAGTTTTGATAAAGATCCATTACGGCGTTCACAATCTCTGATAAAGGGGAAGCGGGGTGACACCTGGCCAAGGAAAGTAAGAAGTGACTCAAATGCAGTCAACAAAAGTAACCATACTAGTGGTAATGCTCTTAATGAAATTAACGCAATTGGTAACAAATCTACGTTTGAACATAATTTTCCCTCTCTTGGGGCTGAAGAGAGACAAGTTGGGGCAGAGACAGGGAGAGTCTCATCTCCTGGCTTGAGTACTGCTATTCAGAGTTTGCCTGCAGGTACTTCTGCTTTGACTAGTGGTGATGGCTGGACATCAGCTTTAGCAGAGGTGCCAGTAAATATGGGAAGCAGTGGCCCTGGTGTTGCAGCAACTCAAACAGCCTCAGCGTCAATTGTTCCAACCAAGACAACTGGCCTTAATATGGCTGAAACAGTAGCTCAGGGGCCTACTCGTGCTCATACTCCCCCCCTGGTAACTTCAATTTCTCTTGTATTTGTGAGCATTTGTTAGAAGAGTTTTGTGCTTATGTGATTTGTTTCTTATGTTAGCTGAATGTTGGATCTCAAAGACTTGAGGAGTTGGCTATTAAGCAATCTAGACAGTTAATTCCAATGACACCATCTGTGCCTAAAACCTTGGTAAGCGGCATATTTGCCCTCCGTTATATATATTTTAGAGAATATTCTCCTATGGTTTATTGTGTTTGTTTAAATCCTCTTTCTATGTTTATCTGTGTCTGAAGTTAGTTACTATGACATCTCAAGGGTAATTTGGTGTCTGAGTGCTTAATGGACTTGAATTTTGATTCTGGTTGTAATTTTTTATGCTCAATAATTTGCTCTGCTTGAAGGTTTCAAAGACAATTTTGTGTGCTGCTGTTTGCAAATTACATTTTCCATTTTTTTCCAAGAAATTTCATGTTTTCAAGGATTAGATAATAATCAACAACCATGTACTTCATATGTTTGGTTAGTGGTAATCTGGAAGGATCCAGTGGTTGTGATGAGCTCTTATGCTCAAGGGACACATTGACAACCCATTGAGGTTTATGTTTGCTTTCTGTATCTTATCAATGGAACACAGACAACTCAACATTAGGTTTTAATTATAAACCTAAAGTTTATGTTGG
>BPVZ01000065.1:371889-388562 GCA_020521535.1 Rubroshorea leprosula | reverse complement strand
TTAATTAAATCAAGCTACCCCTTCATTCTCTCAACTCAATTAATTCCCAACTAACTATTTAACCATTTAATTGATTTGCAACAAGATCTTCAAGGTTTGGACTAAAGTATAAAATCTTTCGAACTAGATCAAGGCCTTAGAGGTATTGATATATGTTGTGTGTATTTCTTGAATGATAAATGTTGACAAAAACTTTGACAGTTAGATTTTAAAGAAGACGTATAAGTAGTCAAAAGGAAAACGCGTGCAATTGATGAAACTGAGTAAGGGTTAAGGATGTGTCTGTATTGGTCCATGGATTGAATTAGATGTAGAATTGAAATGTTAGAATGAATAATTAATTAATTATATAATTAGGGTTAGTCCCATCCTAATTTCATCTTAATTGTCCAAAAAAAAAAAAGTATCTTTATAATGTAGATTTATTGAAAGGCAAGAGAACTGCACGAGGTTGTGCGGGGTAATAAGGAAACACAAGGGAATTTAAGAAACAAATGCTAAAAATGTGCTGACTATTGTTGTTGATGGGATCTATCCTTTTATTTTTTTAATTCTTAATTATTATTTGTTTCTCTTTTTTGGCCATTTAGATCTTGACAGAACATCAACCTTCAACTTTCAATGGGCTAACTACATTTTGAAGGAATTAGGATGAAGGTGCCCTTAAAAGTTTTTGGAGCATTTAAATCTATCATTTTCCTATATTTTAAAGTACAGTTAATTAATCACCACTTCAATTTTTCTATTAAGTCTAAAGAATTAAACTTGTTAGGTTTATATATATACACCAAACTCATATCTATGAAGATGAACTTAACTGAATTTGTAGCTATATTAACTTAAAAACTTTAATTTAAAGTTCAGATTAAAAGTTCAAATTTATATATTACCCAACAATTAACTCCAAATATGTCAAGTGCGAACAAATAAAAATGAAATTGATCAAGTCCAATACCTACAATAAATAAATAAATGAATATATATGTGTGTGTGCCTGTGGAAAAAACGCACACCAAAAGATAGTAGCAAAGAATTAAAAGCAACAAAGAAAGTTGACGAGTGTCTAAAATTTCGATGAGAAGACAAAGAAATTGCACATATTCATACATAAATACATACATATACATAAAATATACCATATAAGAATTATGTACATCAAAACTAACACCTAACCACATTGATAAATCATATTTTTGGTTAGTAATAAAAGTTATTATATTCCCGTGTACTTATCCATCTATTGTACCGAAAGAATATTCCATAAAAAATCAACAAAAATAATATATATGAAGATTTGTTAGTTAAAATTGCTTTTTCAATGTGAAAAGGATAGGATGCACGGAGTAGATATAATAACCAAATATATATATACTCCTAGACAACGTTTTTGACACAAAATCCTTTACATGACATGAAACAAACGTATGCATACATAAATTCAGAGTCTTTGTTTAGCGAAAGAAGTCAACAAAAATTATGTATCATGATGTGGAGATTTGTTGTTAAAAAATCGCAATGATACGTATAATGTGGATTGTAAGTTTAAAATCTTAACATATCGTTAAATGAGTATATATATAATATTATAATCAAATGAGCCATTGAATGAAAAAATATAATTATATATGGTGATATTATAATTATAATATCACGTGGTATTATAATTATAGTATTTTCAAATTTTATATATAATGACATATTAAAATTATAAATGTATAATATTATGTATCATTGTAATTATATTATTTTAATTTTGTTAATATATATTTTTTTTGGTATTAACCTTTCGGTATCCGAGAATCACATTGGATACCGATTAATTCGGAATCAAATAGCGTTAGACTCCATTTGAGAGAAACTCTCTCAATACCTATTTCTTTATTTATAAGACTCCAATTCGAAATCTTATTTAAGGAGAACTGAACTCTTTCCACTCAAATTTTTATTAATACTTATTACTAATGAATTATTGTGGATATGTTAAATTTAGTATTCTAAGTTAACATATATGGATGCATAATAAATAAAAAGTGAATAAATTTCTAGGAAAAAAAAAGGTGATTAAAAAGTTTTGCTTCCGAACATGGATGAAGGAGGTACGTCTTCCAGTTGACAATTTCAATTAACTAGATCTGATCCCAGAGGTTCCTCTTGTTTATGGGTTTTCGTACAGGACTTATATTCCATATGCTCAAGATGATGTCAGAAAACTCCCTTTTCTTTTTTCTTTTTTTTTTTTTAATTTTATTCATTAATTTATTATTATTATTTCTGTCTTAACCCAGAAATTCCAAAGCGAATCAGCTCATGATCTTGCACCCACTGCATCAAACTTTGTTATATATTTGGCATGCATGGTATGCATGGTTGCCCCTTAAATTTTCAGATACTAGTTTTGATGGTAAAATGACAATAATGCTGTTTATTTCATTAATATTTTATCAATATATTCTAACAGAGATTTCATTAAAAAAAAAAAAAAAATCTTACAAGAGCTTGATGAATTAAGAACCGAAAAGGAAAAGCAATAATTGTATCAATCCATGTAATTCTATCCGATCTATTTGACCTCATGTTACTGTTAAAAGATTTTAAAAGTATAATATATGTTTACAGACAAAGCGTCTATTTAACTTGAAAAAAACATATATTTATTTAATAAAGGTTGTAAAGCAAAATACTCTTAAACTTTCTCAAGTAATAAAGGATGAAAAACTTCCTGGAGACCAAACTCCCAAGGAAAAGATAACGTTCTTCAAAAAGGCCACTTTGTTAACATGATCATAGCAATACACCGGGGAGAGAGTGTGGGTAGAGAAAATAGAAGTCCTAGGAGGGGGTAAAACAAAAAGGCAACCAAACAAACTTATAAGGAGTGAATGGGTAGGGGTAAAATGGTCTTTCTATAACAAAAGTGCACAAATAATGAAATATAGGGGGTGCCCCAAGGACCACCCAGTCTTATTAAACTATAATTTGGTTTATAGTTAATTGAGGGTTAATTAATTAGGACCCAATTAAAGTCAAAGCTTAGATGCGCCCTAGTCTGTCTAATAATACCGTCTTCGAGACGCGGGAATTGACTTTGGTGCCTCAAAAGCCGCAAATCCTACACACAAAATTAAGACAAGAAAGAAATAATTACTACTATTACCTTCTCTTCTCTTGCAATTACAAATTATATTATGGGAGGAGAAAGAAAGAAAATGGAGATCGATCTTTCTTTCAAAATCGCTGTCCAAAAAGAACAAGAAGCAAACCAAGAGACTCAAGATGAGGAAGATGATGACCCAGAAGAGAAACCAGATGTAAAACAATCCCAAGATGATGAAGAAGATGCGGCCATGGCACCTGCCCCAGGAGAAATGAAAGATGCTGCGGAATTGTCCTTACAAGATAACATGAAGGCAGAAGAGGTGCTAATACTATTTCTCTTACAAAACCTAGCTACATCGATAGACCCTTGTCTTAATTTTCTGTTTTGGAGTTTATGCAGCCTAGCTAGCTAGGCATGTTTGCACTTGTATTTGTCTGATAATCTTCTGAATATTAACAACATCCAAGTTTTGAATTACTCTTTTATTAATTGAGGTTTCATGTTTAATTGTCTTAATTAGCTATCTGTGCTGCAAATGGAGATAAATCGCATGAAGGAAGAAAACAAGGCGCTGAGGAGGGTAGTGGAGCAAACCATGAAGAATTTTCATGATCTCCAGATGAAACTTGCTGTTATCCAGCAAAATAATTACCAGAAAAAGGTAAATCATGTTCTCATCTATTCTTATTTATTTATTTTAATTTTTCAAAGAAATGAATATCTGTTTCTGTTTGATTAAGGATATTCCTCAAGGCTTTCTCTCACTAAGTACTGATGGAAATGCAATTCAAGAACAAGCAAGAAAATCCTTCGTCGGAAAAACATCACCGGTATCAACAGATCATGACGTTGATAAAGAGAATGAGCTAGGGTTGTCCCTCGGGCTCTCGGATTCTGGATCAGACCAGAAAGAAAGGAAGGAAGAGCAGAAGGAGGAGATCACAAATCTCATGGCGGTTCAGAGAAATCATCAGCAGAGTTTGTCTGGGATCACAAGCCATGTTGCTATCCCTCCCAATAGAAAAACTAGGGTTTCTGTTAGAACAAGATGCCAAGCTGCAACAGTGAGTATTTATATTTTTAGTTTAATTTCGTTAATAATTTCTATTTTACAGCAATTAAATTCATATCCGGCGTAATTGAAACTTATTATAAGGATAATTATTTCAATGTTGAATAATAGTTGAATGATGGCTGCCAATGGAGAAAATATGGTCAGAAAATTGCCAAAGGAAATCCTTGTCCTCGAGCCTATTACCGTTGCACCGTGGCGCCGGGGTGCCCGGTTAGGAAACAGGTACCAGATTTATTTTATAATCAATAGATATCAATTGGATTAAACACTACTTTAAATTAATTTCTATGTTCTATTGTTTTCAGTTTGATGTGATTGATAATTACGTACATATAGGTCCAAAGATGCTTGGAGGACATGTCAATTCTCATCACAACCTATGAAGGGACTCATAATCATCCTCTTCCGGTGGGAGCCACGGCCCTGGCTTCCACAGCCTCGGCTGCAGAGGCTTCCTTTATGCTACTAGACTCAAGCAACCCTCACTCAGATGGAATCTCAACCTTCACTCAAGCGTCTCTCCCCTACCAAAACAATGCTTTCATGCTGAACTCAGCCTCTCCTCATCCATCCAACATCAGGACCATAAACCCCAATTATGACCCTTGTAAAGGCATTGTTCTTGATCTCACAACCTCCGGTACCTCCTCACAGAATTCCGGCCCCCAACCAGGTTTCCTATTGGAAAAACTAAACTATCCAAATATTTTTAATACCCCAAGAGGAGGGCAGGAATCTTTAGCTGAGAATGTTGGTGCAATGGCTTCAGATCCAAAATTTAGGGTTGCGGTAGCGGCGGCCATTACATCATTGATGAATAAAGAAAGCCAAACAGGTCTTAGTATTGGACCTTGTTTGGTTGGTAGGGATAATGGGGAGAGTGGTAGCTCAGGTCCCAACAACTGATTGCTTGAATCACTTTCTGGAAATGGAAATGGTAAGCCTAACATTCAGCATTCACCTTAGAAGAATCTAATAGATAAGTCAAAAACCTTTTTCCTTTTTTTTTTTTGAGGCACAGATTAAAAGCTATACGCAGCCCATACACATGTAATTGACCATATTTTTATTGTCTTTTTCTAGATTTAAGAACATCAAGTTTATGGTTGAGAAAGAAAAACGACTTCATAGTCAATAAAACCTGCATGTTTTATGCGTGTTTTTCACATTTTTCCTTGGCCGACGTTTAAGCAGTAGTTTGAGATCACATTCCATTTATGATGTGAAAAAATGTTTCGTTTCATATATTGGCACACAACTCCATCCGTATTTGGATTATTAGAAAGAAAAAAAAGGGAACAAAATGAACTCGTCCGGATTTGTCATAGGGTTTGAGCTAGAGACGAAAATATATCCTATGGAGGCTCTTCAGAGAATTAGGGTTTTTTTTTTCTTTTTTATTTTTTACTGGACGTGCTCAAAGTTCCAATCTTGGAAGTTAGAAGAGATAAGAAGATTTTTCTTTTTGGTATGTAGTAGATATGAGGGGTTTTGAGAAAGAGATGAAATATTCTCAATTCTGTAACAACTAAATCATCACCTTGTTAAAGAAAATTAAAGCGTACAATTCATCTACAATTCACCCACCAAATAATTTAAATGACCACTTATTACAAATTAATTAAGTATAAGGACCTTGATTGGTGTACATTTGGATTCAACACTCAGGTGTGCACCCCATATAAAAAAAGAAAATTTTGGATCAGGTGGTGATCGTTTTTTTTTTTTTCAATGGGGAGTGTGCAACACCCGGGTATGCACACATCATTTTCTTAAGTATAAACATTGGACAATTATACATACACTCAAAATATAACACCCATCTCAACACTTAAGACTAAAATGAAGAGGGATAAATTTGTAATTTTACTGTTCATAAGCATTGGGTGTTGAGATGTGTGTTGATTTTTTAGGTGTATGTATAATTGTCCATAAACATTACATAACCTATTGTGCAACATTATGAGTTCTCGATTCTATCACTTGCAAATTAATTGGCGAGAGGATTGCACACTATATATTTTTGATCGATCGAGTCTCTTGATTTGATACAATCCAGTCTCAACAAAGATATGTTAGGTGTGTGCAGGCCAAATCTTCCGTACAATCAGTGTCTAAGACATTTAGATGTGTTATAACTTATAAGCATGGTTTTAAAATTCAGCCTGATTCAGTTAGTTAAACCAAATTCGGTTTCAATATAGATTGGGTATATACTATAATTTATTTTGAAGAAAAATATGGTAAAATACGGTTAAACTTGGTCAATCCAGTAGATTGGATAAACTGGTTGACCTAAATTGGCAAATTTCAACATCATTTTTTTAAATTTCTTAGTGTTTATTTTTAAAAAACTTTTTTTTATGCATTTTTATCTTTTGAATTGCATGTATTTAATTAAATTCATCAACTTTATAAGTTGCTTCTAAAGGGATTTACAAAATGTTTTTAAGGTGATTATGTCTCACTATTAGAAGACAGGCCTTTTTAGGTCAAGCACACTGATTGAACAAGGCCATATTTTGACCCAAAATATGTAATTCGATGAAGATAATTAAGTAAATTATTGATCCGAATATTCTCTGCCGGAAATAGAATTTCAAAGAAAATTTTATTCTAATCAAAATATAAATTAGTTTGATTAAGATGCTTGATTGAAAAATGACTTGCGTAAATCATCAAAAAACTCATATATTCAAACAAAAAAATTTATTTAAATTGTATAAATATTATTTTAATCACATATTTTGGTCAATAACAGTGAAGTAGTCGCAAAGTCTGCACTCATGAAAACACTATTTTAGCCAATTTCTATGACGGAATTAATTGAAATGTATATCTTTGGTATTTTACAAATGATTTTTTTGGTAAACTATATTGACCGAAATTGTTGTTTAGGAATTTCCACCACCATTGTTTCGGTGATAATGAGTGATCAAAATAATGTGCCAGGGATTTTTTTTTTTTTGAAAATTTGTTGAATATCTTTTCAGCTAATAAATTTGATCGAAATGATAATAAATTGAGCATTTCTTGATTTTTTTTTTCAATAATCTTATCCCTGATATTTCGGTCAAATATTTTGACAAAAATAAACATGTAGGTTCCAAAAAAAATAAAAAATTTTGCTTAATTTTAATTTATATATTAAATATTATAATAAAATTTACTATTATAAAAAAATCAATTTTAATATCATCAATAATATATAATTCTTATCCATTTTTTTGGCTTTTTATAATTTTTAATTATTACACTTTTTTTATTAATAATTGTAATTAAATTGCTATATATGTAAAACAATGAAAACAACTCATTAAATTATTTTGCATTTACAAAAAGAATCCAACATAAATACACAAATAAGTCAAATTCATTTATATAACCGCTAATGAAAGTATATGAATTAAATCATGCATGCAAATAAAATAAAAAAATATGGAAAAGCATAAATATGAGTAGAAATATTAAATCATGCTATATTTATGCCTCCAAAATGTTGCGCCCCAATTGTTTACCAATTTAAGGAACCTTGAAAATAAAAAATTATATCATTAGTACAATTAGAACACAAAACATAAGATTATAAAAAATAAAATTAAATTTACATAATTTAATAATTAAAGAAAATGAAAATAAAAGGGATGGGAAAGAAAGGAATTAGTATTAGCTTTGGAGGGAATATATAAATATGAATGAAAAAAGAAGAAGAAAGATAATAAAATACTAAGGAAAAGAAATTAGAGAAGTGAATAAGAAAAAGAAAAAGAAAGATGAACTGAGGAAAAGAGTTTGGATTGATGCATTTATATAGGCTAAAGTATAGTTTAGACAATAAAATTGATCAAAATAAATTTGGTGGAAATTTCAAAACCATTTCAGCAAAAATTTCAAATGATAGAGTGGGGACCAAAAGAAATTGGAGAAATAATTTAGTCAAAACAGCTGACTAAATTAAAAATAGCAAAAAATTGAAAATTTTCAGTTACTTCTAAGGTGAAGCTCCTTCTTCTTTTTTTTTCTTTCTTTTTTTTTTACTTTTGCTTATTTTGGCCAAAAATATTAACCAAAAATATTGATTCAGAAAATGATAATGTATATATGTAATTTGGTCAAATAGTTGACCAAATTAAAATATAAGAGGTTTTCCTCTAATTTCGGTTAAAATGAGTGATCGAAATATTGTGGTTATGTTATTCATCTCCCTAATGAAGATTATGACGGGAAAGAGGCATTTTTATTAGAAGGTTGTTCAAATTGACTGACCGAAACAAATTGTGAAAATATACTTACTTTTTTTTTTTTTCTGTGAAGTTTAATGATGAAAAAAAGCCCCTTCTTGCACTTAATGTGCATGTTGGTTTATCTCCTACTTTCTACATTTTTTTGTTTCCTGCTTTCTTTGTTTTGTTATAAAATTTATAAGCAATGCAATAAAAAGTCTACTAAGTTATTTTCAAATATATATTAAAACATCTAAACTAAGAATAAGTTTATTTAAAAACACATAAGTATAAAACTTAACTTAGAATCATAATTAAAGTATATGTCCTAGAATAATAATTAAAATACTATGTCATTATATAGCTAATCATATATGTAGAGGTTGTCATACATACTAATGCATAATACAAAAAGAAGTTTTTCATGCAACAATCGACTTATAACAAAGCCAACTATGATCCCTCACTTGTTCTAACCCCTTCTCTTCCTTGCATTATAAAAAACATATATTCCATCTTGTCTTCCTTCTCTTGACATGTCTGTTGATTTCTTGTAGTTTTGTCACAATTTGCTGCAATAGCACCACATGTGAGATTATTGAATAGAACTAGAGAGAATGCTTATGGTGTGAGACCTCTTGGTTAACAAGGTTCATGTAAATGGGCATTTCATAAAGTTATTCATTCTTGAAAGGTCTACTTGAAACTTGGGATAAAAGTTGTGTATCAGCTATTTTTGGCCACTCAATGGTGTCTTCCCCATATTTCTAAGTGGCCTCTACAATTAGTTGTTCCTGTAATAAATTAAAATCAAAAAAATTATATCATTTAATTTTTCTCATAATAAATTTAAAAAAAAATTAGAATTCATTTATTTTAAAAACTAGGCTTTCCCTATGTAAACAAACTATAAAAACATTATATACTCAACTATATACCTACAACCATGATATTCAATATAATTATAACCAACAAAATAAAATTACTTAAATTTTTACAAGTCATAATGCATATATACAAAATTGGTAGAGTTTTTCATAAAAAATGACCTTTACCTTTGTAAGCAAATTCTAAAAACATTATATATTCAACAATATACTTGCAACCATGATATTTAACCTAATTATAACCAACAAAATAAAATTACTTAAATTTTTACAATTCATAATGCATATTAGAAAATTTGATAGAGTTTTTCATAAAAAATAAACTTTACCCCTATGGATAAAGTACAAAACATACTCAACTATATATACACTTCCAACTATGATATTTAATATAATTAAAATGTAATTTAATTTCATTTAAATGAATAAATTGAGGAGAATTTGAAAGACACAATTTAATTATTAGTGAAGATATAATTATATATCACTTAAATGAACCTTTAAGCAAAAATAATGATCAGAAATAATACTTATAGTATACTCTCAACCTTGCTTATTAATAAATGCTGACATTTTATTTTTGTCCTTTGGATGCTGCATTTTTTTTGCAACGATCACATTAACAAATGATGGATCCTGATTGTTAGGATCTTTTACTTTCTATCATATCATATATTCAAATGCTTTGTTAATTCACACAAATATTACAATTAACATCAAGAATATTATATAAATTATAATATGAAATCTAAAATATAAGGGTAACAATTTTTTACCAAATTTTGCATAAAGTCATTGTAATCCATAGATCCACCTTGGGGCCCTAAACTCGATTCAACTTTGCTTGCTCTTTGTGTGCATTGAACTACGGGTCCTCCGTTCATATGTACTTTAGTTTCTTCCAAACCTCATCAAGCATGAATGGCTTTTTTTCTGTAAAATTCTTCTTTCTACATAAGGTATGGATATTTGTCATCATATGGTTATATCGTTGTTCACAAACTTTCAAAAATGCTTTGTGTATGGCATCCTTCTTAGCAGGGTCCCACCCGTATCTATTTTGAATATATATATATATAGGTATCATGTATTTATGTATTCATTAATTCGTAGAAAAAAAATGAACATATATAAATAAATACATGACATTATAAATTATTCAATAAAACTACAAACCCAGAAAACTTGCTAGTGCACTTCTTTATGCTCAAAAGAATTTGAGTCCCACTTGTGTATGCATGACGTAGATTCGACTTAAAGATAATTGAAATATTCTTTTGAACTTTGGGAAGTAATGTCTTATTATCCTAGTTCCTAAGATTCAACTTTTTAGGAGGATCTTCTGGCATTTTTTTATCTTTTCTAATACCTTGCCCCTTTTTGGATTGGGAAGGTAAGGGTGCATTAGATTTAGTGTCACTATCATCAGTGCATGTCTCTCATTGGGTCTCCTTGACAGTGGTACTAGATGATCCAATTACCTATGATTGATTTTTCTCGATAAGTCTCTAGAGAGCAACATCAACAATCCTATCACTCCTGTAAGCTCCAACTAAGGAATTCATTACAAACAAATTAACAACAACACAACATTAGTATATGATTGTAAAAAAAACTGCATTAGGTTTGTTGGCTCAATGCACTCCAAAAGGGGGGTGAATTGGAGTCCAAAAATTTCTTTTTCTTTGCAACCACAAAACAAAGAATTAAAGAGAGTAAGGAAGAAGAGTTTGCTCAATGATTTTATAGAGGTTCGGTCTAACCACTTGGAGCCTAGTCTTCTACCTTGGCTGCACTCACTAAGGATTCTTTCCACACTGTCCACTATTAAGAACAAGGGTGGCTTAAAAGAGCCACTCAATTTTTTTACAAGAAGATGAGTATTTCTCTCAAATCTCACCCATTTACAAGATAAACCCAAACAATTCTCTCTACAAATTACTCTTGAAGGAATAATCACACCTCCAAGATTACTCACTGATAGAACAAGAAGACGATTATAAGTAAAAATCTCTCAAAGATCAAAATCTCAAGTTAAAGCACAAGTTGGTAGGTAAAGATATTCAATACAATGCTTTTCAAAATTGTTCCAAATCTTCTACCAACCATATTTATAACCTCATGGTCGAAAATAGCCATTACTAGCCGTTGGGGTTTATTAAATGCTCTATAGGTCGCACAGTTTCGAGTTGCAGATTTGTTAGTACAATCGGCTTTGCGTGTTTCCTGCATGTTTTGTTTTCTTCGTAGAGCCGGTTTATATTCCTTGAGTTGGCTTTGCCGGCTTTCTGCACATTCTGTTTTCTTACACAGCCGGCTACAAAACGTAAAGCAAGCTTTGGGATTCTGACTTTAAAACATAAATTAATCTTCAAATAACTCGACTGTTGTGCATTAAATGCGCCCTTACAACCAGCTACAAAGTTAGAACCGGCTTTGCGTCTATTTTCCGCGCGCGCGAAACAATGAACTTGAAATTTTCACCTGTAAAGCTGGCTGCAGCTTCTAAAGCCGGCTTTCTGCAATTTTACCTTTTAGAGCCGGTTGCAGATTTTTTTAAGCCAGCTCTTTGCATAGCCCAACCTTTTTGGTCCATTTTTAGTGCAATTCTAGTTTACTTACTTTGCTATCTTTTAGCAGTTTAACAGCACACTTAAATGAACCAATTAGTTACTTAAATGTATTTTGTAATCATTAAAATCATAAGTACAATAAAGTTTAGACTTTTAAAAAATTAAATTTAATTTGAAATTTAGAGATAATATTTACACATATAAATAAACAACATATTAAGTTTTCTTTTATATCAATACATTTACATATTACCCATTGTGTTAGAAAATACCACATACATACAAACATATAAATAATAACAAAGTTTATATATATTTCTAATTAATTAATCACTACTATTACTCTCTGAAATATATTCAATATTTTCTTCCTTAGATATATAATAATCTTCAAATTCTTCCTCCTCCTCCTCCTCCTCAAATTCTTTTTCATCATCTACATCCTCAACTTCTACATTAATTCTAGCCATAGTCTTATTAATATGTTAAATAGTTTCATAAAATATAAAGTTTAAATGGGTCGGTTGGGGAGCTGAAGAGTCATCATCTTAAAAAATAGTCATCATCTTAAAAAATAGGTTCTAGATTGTTATGTTGTTCCTCTTATTCATCTTAAATCTCAATAATACTTCTCACCTTACATTTCAACACAGTAACCTATTCTGTTTTAACAAAATTATGTGATCAATATGGAGTATAATATACTTGTTTAGCTTGACTTGCTAAGATGAATGTTTTATAAGTTCTAAATTTTCTATTTGAATTAAAATTAACAAGATGATATTTTTGGTCAACCACAATTTCTCATGTAGGAGAAATTTCATACCAATTGCATTTAAATAGAACAATCATTTGTTGATGTTTAGATCCAACATATTGAAGCTCAATCACTTCCTACAACAACCTATAAAAATCCAAATTTGATTATGTTCTTATGATTCTTGTAACACATACATCGTTATCAATCTTTTTTTTTTTTTTTCATATAAAGCAGTGTGAAATTGAAAATCATTTTTCCAAAAGCCATTGTAGCATAAAACTACCTAACAAGGGCCATGAGCCAAACCGATTAAATGTTCATCTATGCCCTCAAACTCATCACATAAATCTTATATCACATGAGTGATTATTTATTAGTTATAAGTTTATGATAATTAATTAACAGTAATTAAAGTTTAAGATTAAATTTACTGATTTTTTAAACCACAACACAAATTGGAACATTTCATCTATATCTGTTGGGGAGTCATGTTCTAACATTCTTCCTCTTCGAAAACCCTAATCAACCATTCATTTTAGTCATGTGTAAATTAAAACAATTCGTTTAATTTTTCAAATGTAGTTAAATAAGGTTTAGGGAAATGCACTCACGCAATTCATTTTTTTAGTTCCTCATAATTTATCAAAACATAATACATTGCAGCATTACACTCCTCTGTTGTCAACACTCATTGTTGTTATAGAGAACAAATTGGTTTCCATGATTATAGACTATTGAAAAGCCAATATTGACAGAAAGGGCTAACCCAAACAAGATTCCTAGGGATGTGCTAACTTCCCGTTTCAACTTTTCCTTCAAAATAAAGCAAGATCAAGTATGAGATCTCACTCATTATATAATTCTCGCATATTGATCCTTTTGAACTTGCTTTATTTTTTACTGAACCTTTCAATCCATGCATTCATCTAGATCATGAAAAATATTAAAAAATTATTATATTTAAAAATTATTATGTTTTATATTATAGATGTGAAGAAAATTAGGTATTCTAATAATACCCCTCAAATGGATACATCTAATGGAATTATACTGGTCCTCCACATTGGATTCATATGGAAAGTGGATTGTTAGATGCTTCATCAAATCCAAAAAAGGAGGGAAGAATCTTTCAAATTGGCATATTATTTCTACAATCTTCAGATGTCAAATCTCCATATTTATAACATGAATGGTTGGAGAACATAAGACCTTGAAAAACTCACTGATCTCTATAAGTGTTTCCCAAACTTGTTTTAGGAGAAAATCGTGAAATGCAATTGGAAGGAGATTTTTTATGCATACATGACAATCATGACTCTTCATCTTGCAAACTCCCACCTTCTATCTATTCACAACTAAGAAATGTTGGACGCAAAACCATTGGAAAATCTAAGATCTTTAGCTACTGGCACACTAATTTTCTTTGCTTCTTATTTAAGACATAAGTGGCCTTTGGTTTTTTTCCCGTATTAGAGTCTTTTTCTAGTATACTGTCACGCCCCAAACCGAGAGCAAAACAGATGCCGTGCACTCGGGAACGAGTCCCACAGTGCACAAGGCTCGAAACCTACTAAGTTCATGCTACCAATCAGATAATTCAGGTCATATCTAATTTCATTTTCTTTCTACACATTTACCTGTCAAAGTGTACAAGGAGTTATAATTTATTTATACAATCCTTACTACAACTACATAAGTTCTGTACACAAAATTCCTAAGTCAGCATGGGTGACTAACGGCCTAGCTACAGAACTAACTCCAAAAATGCCTAGCCGTCTAGCTCGTCACTCCCCCGGGCTTCCCACGCGTTGGGTCTCACTACCTGAAACAAGGAAACCGTGAGATAAAATATCTCGGTAAGTAAATATGGGTGCCCGAATCAGGATTTAAAGCATGCCAAATAATTGGTTAAAACATGAACAGAGCGTTTCAAGAACAGAGCGTGTCAAGAACAGAGCATTTCAAGAACAAATCATTAATGCAAAATAAAATCACGTAGTGGTATCCTCTATTAGCCATGGCCAGTTCCCACTGGCAGGCAAACGAGTTCTAGTGTATAATCCCCACTAGTAGGGCCACGAGCGAACCGGTCCTATCACGAACATGTCGACATGTGCTAGCGTTTGTAACCTCCCCCACTAGCGGGGTCACGATTACACGACCATATCGGAGACAAAACCAAGCAAGATTTACAGAAATCACGATTCACGATCGTTCCCACTTTCAAAAAATAAACCGAAGAATTTCATGTGGGCATGCTCAATTCTAGAAAATAAGGAAAATAATGAAAGTTCAAATTCCCTTTTTAATCATGCTCAAATGCAATTAAAATCCATTTAAACTTCGCCACCATCTCAGAAAACAATTAAAATATACTTCAAAATTTTACGGGCTTTACCATAATTTACTTACCTTAGTCACGCAGAACAGAAGGCCTAATCCAAGTGCTAAGACCACAGGGCAAACAAGGACCTATTCACAATATTCTCGAGTTAATATCTATAAAGAAATTTTATTCCTTTATTTATTTTCATTTCTGCTTTTCTATCCGGAAATTAAGCATTAACCGGGATTGGTTATTTATCTATGTATCTACCATTATATAATTACCCATATGCAAATTTTCCTCAATTTCATGGACAAGCAATGGGGGAACCGGCCTTGACAAAAAAGGGGCCAATTCACGGGATTCTCCCCTTTCTTTCTCTCGGACCTCACACACAAGAGCCAAACCCCCTAATTTCCTACATAAATCATCAACCAAAACCCATGCTCAAGTTGCTGAAATCCTCCCTATTTCAACAAAACTCTCGGACAACTCAAACCCATTTCATATAGCCACTTAAACTCACAAATCAGCACTTAAACAACCAATTTCAGGAGATTAAAGAAGCCAACTTACCAGAAATGCTCAACAAGCAAAGCTGGAGCTGGCGGTAAAGGGAGGAGCCGGCGGGAAAATTGCAGGACTTTCACGGGGCCACTAGCAATTGAAGGAATAACAAGATTAGAGTGACCCAACATAAATCAAGGCTGAAAAAGAGGAGTTTCTGGACTGATTTTACCAGGGAAACCAGTAGCAGCCGGCGGCAAAGGGGAAGGAAGCAGAGCAGATCCGGCGGCTTCTCTGCAAAAGGGAGAAGTTCTAAGTCCTAGACTTGTTCTTGAGTAAGAGGGGAACAAAATCCATCAAGTTCTCTTACCAATTTTTGCAGATGGGGACGCTGGAATGCTAGTGATGTTCGGCAGCAGCAGGGAGAAGAAAACAGAGCAGACGCGGAAAATGGCTGGAAGAAAGAAGGAAGGAAAAGAAAAAAGGAAAAAGAGATGAGTCAGCCGGCCTTATCCAATAAGAGTTTAACCCCTTTGAAGTTTGAAAAAGGTTAAATACCCTTTTTGGTCCCTCTACTATAGGAAAAAGCCCTTTTTTGATCCCTGTACCGAAAAAATCCCCTTTTTGATCCTTACTGTTCACAAATCCGGCCCCTTTTTGGTCCTTCCGTTAATTTTTGCCGTTAACTTAACTGGAACAGCTGACGTGGGTATGCCAATATGTAAAATATGCTTACGTGGATTTATAACACCCTCCACATCACCCTCCAAGTCATCCTCCCCCGTGTGAAAAAAAAAAAAAAAAAAAACTTAAATGTTAAATTTAGTCCTTCAACTTTATAGATTTACATTTTTTTGTCTTTAAATTATGTTTTTCATTTTTTTATTAATTATAAGTTTTATTTATCTATATAATCTAATAATAAATTATGTGACTTTATAAGTTTTTATTTAAATTATAATTATGCTAAAACAAACTTGATAAAATGGCATTTCTTTTTTTTTTTCATGTGGTATTTTTTTCATATTTAAATAAAAACCCACATAATTTATTATTATTATATTCTTCTTCTTCTTCTTCCTCCCTTTTCTCTCTTATCCCTCCGCCCCTTCCTCTTTCTCAGCCTTCTTCCTCCGCGAACCCAGCAAATAAAAACCCAGCCTTCTCTCTTATCCCATGAGGAACCCAAGACCTGGGTTCATGAAACCCAAATCTGGGTTCCTCA
>BPVZ01000065.1:354878-365569 GCA_020521535.1 Rubroshorea leprosula | reverse complement strand
GGGGTTGTAATAGTGGGTTTTCCATTGGCTGCAGGGGGATAGAAATGATACAGAAGACCAACCTCCTGCTAAGAGGCGATTGTCGTCTGCTGTCGTCAAGGTAAAAACCTAGTATATTTGATTGTGTTATATCCTTTTCCTTGTGGTTTAATGTTGTTCGTGGGCATCTGTTAGTCTATCTTGCTTTTGATAGCTGAGGCTATTGGATATTGTGTTTTTGGATTCTGGTATAAGTGTATTTTTTTTTCCAGACAAGTAACTATTGAATTATGCTGTGCCTGTACCAACTTATGCTCCTTATCTTCTTCAAGTAAGCTATGATATGTTTGATCGAATGTTTACTTATTATGAGGAATTTGTGCCATAAGTGGCTTTTGCTCTGATATTATCACTTATTGAAGCCTGATAAGTGTCAGTGCACCTTTTCTAATCTTTCCACCCTTTTAGCATGGTCTGGAATAAAATTAATTATGTTTTCTTGATATGGGAGTGAAGGTGGAGGATGGAGAAATTGCTGAGGACGCTGATGCTGCGAAGGATGTGAAGCTGAAAGATGCATCTGTGGATGGATCTGGTGAAGAAAATGAAAATCTGAGTGATAGAAAGCCACAAAGTGGTTGGTCTAGGAGAGATCCTGATCAAAGAACAGCAAGAAAGGTACAGCATTAAGCTCATTAAATTGAGCGGTGTCTTTTTTTTTTTTTTTTTTTCTTTCTTTCTTTCCATATGCAAGGACTTCATATTGTTGTCTATTGTTTCTAGGATACTCTACCACCTATCACAGAGCATGTTCCAAGGGTTTTACCGAAGAATGAAGATCCAAGCTTGGTTAACAGAAACAAAAGAATGCTGGGGCAACTTTTGGGAACTTTGGAGGTATGCCTTCAATGGCTGCTTTTTCCTTGGGAGTGACTCTGTCAGACTATTGGATGGATCTACATTTTTGGAGAGTGTTTTCTTTCTTTCATGGAGCTTTCTTATCCATAGTTTTCTATTGTCTCATTTTCCTATGGAACTGTTCCAGAAATTTAGGAAAGAAGATAAGCAACTATCAGGAACAGAGGCGTTTATGAGAAGGTCAAATTCTCTGCAAAGAGTAAGCATGCCATCTCATTCTATTTTTTTCCTAATTCCACTTGTATTTTAAGCAACCCTTTTCTTTATACTTTGCATCAGCATAGGAATTCTAAGGGAATATATAACACAGAACAGGCTAGCATAAGATAAAAAATATGTGCCTCTGTTATGACATAATTCATAACTTAAAAGAGTTTCTGAAATAAGTGACTGCAATATTGATAATACTTTATTTTCTTTTCAAATTTTTTTGGTGGTGCATTTCTGTTTATTTTGTTTTTAGCTTGTGGAACTGTGAATAACCAACTGATCCAAGATTTTATACTTAAGACTTCATTTTAACTCTTTAGCATGGAACACTCTTTTGTTGATAATAATGGATACCTGGGTTATGTATCTATTCCTAGGCTGAGCAAAGAGCACGTGAAGAAAGTGAAAAGCTGAGGCAACAAGAGCGTGAACAAATTGCCGAAAAACGGAGGAGAGATCTGGTTTGTTACTTGACTGTTATATTTTATATATTTATTTGGTTCATTTGAAACTTGGATTTGTGTCATGTACAAGTAAGAAAATGTGCCTTGTTTATTCTCATTGTTGTTTTTATCTACTGCACTTTAGACTCTCAGAGCACGTGTAGCTGCTAAGGCTGAAGAAAAGAAGTTGGAATTGCTGTTTCTTCAGTGGAGTGAGCACCATAAAAACCTTAGCAATTTTATAAGGTTTGCTTCAAACTTTCACATTCTCTGGATATTTTTTTGAATACCATCTCCTTTGAAAGTCAAAGGCCTGTATGTTAACAACCTTCCATGTGCTAATCTGTTGCAGGTTATTTTTAACTTTGGTCCGAAAGTGTCCATATTCACAATTTTATTGAGACAAAGATAAGTTTCTATTCATGTGAATAGATAGTGTGGGAGAAAGAGCTACTGAAGAAATAATGTTTCCTTCAGTACAGGATCTTAGGTAGAACTGGAACATTTTTTCTTTGTAATTTTCTGCTCCTTTTGATTGCTTTTGGGATATTTTTTCAGGACTAAAACGGAGCCTCCAATTTACTACTTGCCAACTAAACCATTGGATGAAGACGAAACTTTACGTGAGCAGCACAGAGAACAGGTTTGTTCCTTCCGTTTCCTTTTCGAGTACCTGTATTGAAACAGTCCATAATCTTATATGATTAAGAAACTCGCCCAATTTCTTATGATTGTCTTTCAAATGGTGGGATGTTGCACTTGGGCTTTTAAATTCTCACTACTTAAGTTCAGCTCTTAGTTTACCAAACAGAAAAAGAATGGGAATGGGAATTAGATTGGCTGACATTGGTTTTTATTTGTAGAGTAAGATTTATGTTCTATTTGTTCACTAATTTACACTTGCATCTTTGCTTAGCAGGCATTTTTAGAATGGAAGGTTGCTAGGAGAGAGGAACTATCTGAATATCAGAAGCAGATTTCAGATCAGTATGTAGCCAATGTTGAAAAGGAGTTGGAGAGATGGCAAAATGCAAGGAAAGCTAGGAAAGCAAACAATGATCTTAACTTGCAGGAAACAATGGACAAAGAATTGGATTACCACAGGCTTGAGCATGGTCCAAAGAAGAGAAAGATTCCAGGTGGGAGCAATGATGATGAGGATGATGTGGAAGATATCAATGTTGGAGAGGATGACATGATAGATGATGTGCTGGATGTTGTTGACAATGGCAGGCGAGACGATGAGACAGCAAAAGCAGAAGCTGTTAATACCAGTCCAAAGCCCAATAACATTGACCAGAATGATTGAAGCCAATGATTCCAGGTTCATCGTTGGTAGGTCTGCTTTGTATTCTGTAGCCTTTCTTTTCTAGCATTCAGGCTGCAATTTTTCCCTTTTTATTTATCACTTTATCTATTGTTTTCTTTCAAAATTAGTGTGAGTTATGGGTTTTGTGCACGTAGGAGGATTTTATCTGGTAGTATACATAAACTTTCTGGTTTTGTTATTTATCTCTTGGAAAGAAAAGAATGAATTTACTTATTTACTGCACTATTTTAAACCCCTTCAAATAGAACTTGCAACGAAATGTGCTTGGTTGTGTTGGACTTAAGAGTGTCTGTTCAGCAGAATGTTTTGATTGTCTGTAGCATCCAATTGTGTTGTGGTACTGTTAGAAATGGTAACTCTTCGAGTTATCAGCATAGCCAAAATTGAACAAGAAATAGAGCTCTTTTTGAAATTTCATCCAATAGCATCAATCTGACCATGTTTTGATGCCAAGATACATTTTTCTCATTTTCTTGTTGGGTATGCCTAATTATGGGTTATTAAAGAGGGGATAGTTTTCTCTTAGAAGGATTATTCATGCTCAGGTTACTAAGTTCAGGAGTTTATTTGCTTTAATAAAAATTTAGGAGTTTAATCAAGGATTTAGAATAAGTTTGGGGCTTAATGTAGGGTTTACCAATCATATTTATTGGAAGTTAGAGCTCTTCCTCCAACCACATTGTGTGGCTTAGTGGCCACCCAACCTAGGCAGGAGTTGAGTTGGCTATGTGTGTTGAGGGGCAATCCCCATCCCTCCGTGTAAATTGTAGTCCCATTTCCTCCACTGTTATCCTTGCTCGAAAAAAAGAGAGGTTGCAGCTCTTCTACAGTAGCCCTCTTTTCATCTAATAACTTCAGTGATTAAACAACACATTTGCAAGTTAATTAATATCCCTTTACTTATTTATTCTATACAAGATTTTAAGAGGTGATAGTTGATTAGTGAGGGGTCTATTACCATTTTGAATTTTTAGTAAGTAAATAAATAGGTAATTTTTTTATGAATTCTTTAGGAACTAATTAACCCATGAGATGATTAAAGAGATGAATTTCATCCAATGCATAAAAGTTGGCCCAAGATATTGAATGATCCCTACACAAATGAAGATTCCCATTTTAACTACATGTTCATGTGGTAATACCAATTCCCTTTTTTCTTTGAAACAAATGAAACAACGGATTTGAACTGGTAGTTCATCTATTCCATCTTCAAGTGGACGGTAAACAATTCTTAATAGGTATTAAGAGTGTTATAATATAAAATGAATAATTTTTTTATTTATCTTTATTTAATTTTAAAATTTTATAATTATAATATCATGTGTTTCCCCAAAAAATCCTTTAATGGCCTTGCATATGTAAAATTTGGATACGGGGCGTGCCACTTACTTTGTTAAAAGTAAGAAAATAAGACTTTTCCAACAATCCTCTCATTCCTCAGGGTCGACCTCTTGGCAGATGGCAGGAAGAACGTTGGATTAAAATTAAAATCTGCACCTACAGATGATTTGCAAGAGAGAGGGATATCTTCCTACAGAATGGGTTACAAAATCTACCTTAGACAACTTCAAGGATTTAAACACTACTGTGACTTAAAATTAACAAATCCTAATTGAACTAAATAACTTGCAATTTAAAATAAATTTGCGAGAATAAAATGTGCCTAAATTAAATCAAACATATTCATTGTTAAATTAAAATGCTATCTACTAGCAGATCTAGAAATTAAATTATTGCAGAATTAAAGATTTTACTCTAATTAATAGTAAAATTAATGTGAACAGTGATTAAATTAACATGCTTGAAGTTGAAAAAAAGTATGAACACCACATAAGTAATCATTGAATAAAATGCTACTTATCATAAACATTAAATTAATTGCAAATAGAAAGAGAACAATACCTTACATAAACTTGAAAGGTTGAAGTTCATTGCATGAAAGGAAATTGTTGAATTGAATACATGAAATAATTTGTCTACTGGAATGATGAAAAACAACTTAAATCTACTGGAATATGTGCGGAAATCCGAAATTTAGAAGTTTTTGCAGAGAAGATAAAGGTCTGAAAATTTGCAGATGTTTGAGTAAAATTGGCCGTGTGTTCTCCTTTCTAAAATTTCCTTTTTGTTCTCTTTTGGTTGGCAGTAAACCCTTACTTTTTGTAGTTACAAAGTTGTGGGTAGTTTCTTGAAGTAATGTGACAGCTCACCTATTGATTTGGTCTAATCTTCTTCTAGATTTTCACCACTTGTGCTCTTATCAAATAAAACCCTTCTTTAATTGCAATCTTTTCTTATATTTTAGCTCAAACAGTCCATTTTTGCATCAAAAAGATAATTATACAGTAAAATCTCATCTTTATCTCCTATTTTTTGCCAAAATGACAGCTGATCTGTCATGAGGTTCAAAATCATGAATCTAACATGGTCTAATCTTCTTCATCTATTTAAAAAATTTTAACACGTGACATGATCTTAAATTTTTACAATTTATGGTGTAAACATTATGTAATATTAAAAATTTATAATATAATATATTATTATATAATTAATTTTTTATATTTAATAATTTATATATACTATTATACATGTCTATTCATTTAATACAATATCATATTTATATAATATTATGTTATAATTTAACCACCCTAAACTCTTATTTAATTTTCAATCTCCACATTTTCCCTTCCTTCTTTTTTTTTTTTTAAACACCGAAGGAAAAAAGGGGGTGGTCACAGGCACGGCAGAGGAGTGAGGAGATATCCCCATTCTTCGGTCCCTCTTTTTCTCTTGAGTTTCTCTTGTTTATCTGTCAAGCAAAGTCATCATCACCCAAGAAAAGGGTCACTCCTCTCCCACTCCTCCACTCCCCACTCCCCACTCCCCACTCCCACCATCCCATACTCTCTCTTCCAAAAGCAAGGAACATTCTACCTAAAGCAACCTCAGTACCTTTCAATGAGAGACAGAGGAGGAGAAGTATTACCAACAACCACACCCAACGCCAATCCTAATGGCGAACACCGCGGACCCCGTCCTCCTCTTCCTCCTCCTCCTCAATACCACCACGACCGCCAATACTATCCAACCTCATCTTCAAAAGCCTCCTTCAAGGGCTGCTGCTGTTGCCTCTTCCTCCTCTTCTCCTTCCTGGCTCTACTCGTCCTCGCTGTGGTCCTCATCATCATCCTCGCCGTCAAACCCAAAAAGCCCCAGTTCGATCTCCAACAGGTAGGAGTTCAATACATGGGCATCTCCGCACCCACCTCACTCGACAGCACTGCCCCCGCCGTCACCAACCCCACCACCGCTTCCTTGTCTCTAACCATACACATGCTTTTCACCGCTGTAAATCCCAATAAAGTCGGGATCAAATATGGTGAGTCCAGATTTACAGTCATGTACCGTGGAATTCCGTTGGGTAAAGCTTCTGTTCCCGGCTTCTTCCAGGAGGCCCACAGCGTCAGAAACGTGGAGGCCACTATAGCTGTTGATCGTGCCAATCTGATGCAAGCCGATGCTGCTGATTTAATCAGGGATGCTTCTCTCAATGACCGCGTCGAGCTTCGAGTCCTGGGTGATGTTGGCGCTAAGATCCGGGTCATGGACTTCGATTCTCCCGGCGTTCAGGTCACGAATTCTCTTCCCCTTTCTCTTTATTTCAACCCCAATTTTCATTTTAGCTTTTTGGGTAAAATTCTTAATCCCATTCCCCATTTCTAATTATGGCATTTCCATACTTTCTCCCCTTCAACGTTTCTGCATGCCACAACCGATTTCCCATAACCCAATTTTAGCTACAATTTCCTCTTTTCCTTCCCAACTAAACTGGGAATACACATTTCTAGTTTTGGGCATTAGGTCCTGACCTGCCAGACCCATTTTCTATTTCTTCTCCTCCCTACACGGCGGTGTAGCGGCGGTGCCGCGCTGAGCTAAGAACATGGCTTCAGCCTCGAAGTCACGGCGTGCCGGCACCGCGCCATTCCCACCACCGGCTGTCCCCTTCTACTTTTTAGCTAACGTGAGCCCCACATTTGCGTCGTTTGTCTTTACTAACTTGCGTCGATTATGTCCCACTGACGTGAATGAAGGGTACGTTTTTTTCTCGGATTCTATAGGATAGAATTTTTATTTTTTTTATATTTGCCAGAACTTCTGTTTTTCTTTTAATTTCTGTGTTTTTGTTTTATTTATTTATTTATTTATATTGGTTAATGTCTTTTTCGATTCTAAAAAGCACTGTCCCAACTTTAATATCGGTTGTCGATTTTTCTCCCACGCGCGTTTTCGATACGTACAAACGGCGTCACGGCAACGTGCCTTTGCGGCGTGTCCTGTTTCGCTCTATACCTATTACTTATACTGCCTATGCTATTGGCGCGTTTCTTTGGTCGCTTAGGAGCGGGTGTATTTTGTTCGTACTCAAGATTTTTCTCAGTAGTGAAAATAAATTGACGGATAAAAAAAAAATTATATGATAAATTTAATAAAATTAAGATTTATATTATATTTTTATATTTAATAATTTAATAATTAAGATTGAATATTTTGATATTTTTAATTATATATTATTGTGATTTTTTTAAAAAAATTATTTTATAATTTAATTTATAAAATATAAATTATTTAAAAAAAGAGTGACTAACTCTTCGTTCAATAATTTTTAGTTGGGCAGTTCGATTTAAAAAGAACTGTATACTCCCGTAAAGAAGTCCATGCTAATTGGAAAAAAAAGGGGGGTTTATGGATTCTATATGTAGGGGTATTAAATAAAATTTCAGGCAATTGTTCATTCATTTTGTGAACGTGCTCTTGGATTCTTGACTTGCTACCCAGAATTTTTTGGAGTTCGGGAATGGTTCTTTTATGCTTTTGACTTAGTGACCCTACATTTGGGAAAAAAGTCTGGAAGATAATATGCCCTTTATTGACTTAGAAATTGAATTATTATTGATTTGTTATATATTTGATATATTATATATTTTAGTAACTGGACTAACAAACCTCTCTCCTACATTGGCGCATTTGATAAATGTGGCTGAGCATTAATTTTGAAACTTTTATGGTGGAGGAAAACTTGGGTTGTTGATTAGTTTTTCTCTTTGAAGTGGATAGAGAGAGGAGTGGATGTGAATTGTAGGATGCTGTTTCACATTTATTTATGTCCAAGGGTAGAAAGAAACAACCAAAATAATTGTGATAGTCATTTTAGGGGAGAAAAAGACTTCTTCGATTTCTTTTCTCCTCTCCCCATGTGGTTCATGGACCCACATGGTGCATTGTGGAATCCAATTAACAAGGTAGCAGGCAAGGCATGGCATAAGATAGCTTATCAAGAAAATTTTAGGACTTGCTGAAGCTTTTTCTTGTTTCTTTGTATTAAAATTTTAAGGTTCTGGAAAGAAGATTCGAATTGCAGAACTTCATTCTTTTTCTTCTTATTAGATCTGTGTCTAAAGCGGGGCAAAAAGGAAAAGATAAATATCTGAAGTGTGCAAAGTGGGTAAAGGGAGTGGGATTCGAAGAAACAGGAATCTGAAAGTGTTACCTATCATTTTTTTAGCTATTAAGCAACCTAACTTATAAAGCATTAATGTTTGGCTACTTGCCATCTCGCAGAGGTAAGGACCCATATGCATATGTATTCTCTTTGTCTGCCCATGTTTTTTTTTTTTATTTTTTTATTTTTTATTTTTTTTTATGAAAGACAAGTTACCAAAATATATCTGGCGACCTTAGTGTAGCTGAGCATTCATGTCATATGTCTCTGAGTCTAGAAGATTCATTTTGTGCTTCTTGTGTGAACTTGTATGCATCTATTGTATTTGGACAGATTTCATGTGTTACCTTCAACGTCCCATGTTGTATTGATGTTTAGGCTTATTGTTTTGGTTTACTAAAATATCATTTTTTTTACTTTATTTTCTTGCAATTGACAAGTGAATTGGGTCGGAATCTGCAGGTATCGGTCGACTGTGCAATAGTGATCAGTCCAAGGAAGCAGTCTCTTACTTACAAGCAGTGTGGTTTTGATGGCTTGAGCGTGTAGCTAGAAGTCTCTTGAAGATATCTAAGTTCTTCTATTCTCTTTAATTTTTTCATCTCTCAAGTCAGAGGGAGAAAGAGAATGGAAAAGTAGAAGAGAAGGCTAAAACTCAGGGGGGAGAAGGAAGAGCTTTCCCCTCAAAAACGACTGGAGTAATTCAAAAACAAAGCTAAGAAAAATGAGAAGATTATTCAATGGGAAATCAAATTTTCCCCCTGCAGATTTTGCTGAATTTGGTATTGGTTAATTTTCTTCACCAGGAAGGAAATTTTTAAACTGTGTGTAAAGTTGTATGTGTACTGATTTTACTCTATTCTATGGAAATCTCTCTCTTTGCACAATGGTTAAGAGTGTCCAATGAACAAGCAGAGCTGGGTATTTGGACCTCGGAAGCTCCACCTCTGCCCGAATGGGGGCTTCCCTCTTAATGATTTTGTTAATCCAAAAGGAAAAGGCCATGAAACACATCTTAAAAACTATGCCTTATAATTCAAAAAAACAATTTTTTTTTATTATTACACAAATCAACGCTTTCAAATATTTAAACCGATAAAATTGGATATACATTAAAAGTTACATGTTCAATTCCCAATACAAATGTAAAATTATTTTGGTAAGAAATGACTATACTTCTTATATAGCACTGGATAAATTATTTGAGAAAGAAATGGGTATTACTTATATAACAATGTAATTAAATGCCCTAAAAATAAATATTACTTGAGTTCAAAAATGGCTATCCTAATTATAGCAATGTAATCAAATTTACTAAAATGATAAATCAATAGTAAAATGATGTCTTTGCCCAAAAAAAAGAAAAGAAAAGAAAAACCAGGGTAATGATATATAGTTCATGTGTACCATTTTTGTTTTTATATGTTATTAAAGTAATAAATATATAATATCACAGTGTTAATAAAATGAGAAGAACTAAAAATTAAATGACATCTAATATTCTATAAAAAATTGTAAAATAAAAATGGTTAATCATTTTTTCAAAAAACTGACCGGACATCTTAATATTTCTTAATTAGTGTATTTAATAGAGTTAAATCAGTTTTTTTTTTTTGAACAAGTAATAAATAAATCAGCTTTCATATTGTCCTAATAAATAAAAAATTTATAGTTTAAAAATGTTTAATGATTACTAATAATTTAAATAACTTAGTAATAATCTTTTTTTTACTGAAAGTAAAAAATCTTAAATTTGAATTGTATGACATGCAGGTAGGGTGAGACAAGGGATAGGAGAGGATTGCCTCTCATTGTATAATCAATCATAAAAAAAAATGTTTAATGATTAAGAATTTAAATATTCACATTAAAAATTTTAATTTTAAATCCTGACTTAGGTAAAAATTGCTTAAAAAAAAGAGAGATATAACTTATAATATATAATTTATCATCTGATATGCCGAACAAAATAAATAAATGAAAAATATATCATTGATACCTCTGCATGTGAAAGGGCATTACAGCAACAAATCTTTTTCCCTCATTCATCAGGCAGCTGACACGAAGTAAACGGCTAGGATTCGAGGAAGATAATAATATTACAAGAGTTTAAATTGAGTGGCGAGCACTATCAGACCCACCTGACGTGGCAGCCTGTTAGTCGATATCTCCGCGGATATATAGCGGCAGCCTTCATAAACCTAAACCCGCGCCACTACGTCATTTATTTCACGACAATAAATACCTCAACAGACTAACGAACATGTTAACAGGGTAAAAAGAATTTGGTTTTTTTAAATAATACGTT
>BPVZ01000065.1:301353-312925 GCA_020521535.1 Rubroshorea leprosula | reverse complement strand
TCCTAAAAGACAGTGATTTAAACAAGACAGTAAAATTAAGACTAATTGATTTGGCTGTGGTTAAACTCAGTCTTAAATTTGTTAAAATGACTAAAATTGTCATATTTTTATTTTAATTTAATTGTTAAAAATAATTAATAATTAATATTTATTATTTAATAAATTAAAATTAATTTATAAATATTTATTTTCAAATATCATATCAAATTATTTTAAAAAATATGAATTAATAAAATTACAAATACAACGTGTAACTTTAACAAACAAAACAAAGGGAAGTAATAACCCAATCCAGTTGAACTTCACCAAGCGGCTTGATAATCACGTTTTTTTATTGAGATTGATGAACTATTCACTAAATATGGAAATCAAATCTCAGTTGCTAACATTTAAAAATACTAACCTACTAATTATTGATCTTATAAAAAAAAAAAAATCCAGTTGAGCTAGTTTGATTTGCACGGTACACAATTTATAGATAGTAACGCAGTTGATGTGAAAATAAATGCAAATGCAGCTTTACAGGGCAAGTTACTCACTTCCTTGACAAACCATTCTTAAGTCCCTAGACTTTACCAACTATAAGCTACCAGCCCTTGAATTAAAAAATGAGCACATTAGCCCTTGAACCCAACAATCCAAGCAAATCAACCCTTACGTTAACGGCAACACCAACGCCATCTTTTTATAGGGCTCCATGGCAAGTCCTTTTACGCGTTGGATCAATCCAACATGTCTTCTATAATTTATAAGTGAGTATTTTCTCGCTAAAGGAAAATATGTACAAAGCATTAATAATAAGAAAAATCTTCTTTAAAAGTCTGAGTGGTAATACATAGAACAAAAATTAAGGATAAATTTACGAATAATAATATGATATAAATTATGTTATTAAATAAGTTTATATATAAAATATTACAAGTTTTAATAAAGTAAAAAACTTAATAATTAAATAATATATGATCTACCTTATGGCTTATACTAAGTCATTAATTCTAAAATTTTCATTCAGTTTATCATATTATTTTTATTCAAATATCCTTATTTTAAAATTAAAAATTATTTTTTTAATTTAATTACTCATTAAGATACTTTTTTTGTTGATTTAATAATTTTTTTTTTGTGAATTCAACACCATAATTATAAACCTAAAATTCCAAATGTTCTGCATATAACTCTATGGATTTTTCTAATATATATTTTTGGACACTTTTTTAACATCAATTATCATTGAAAAAAATAAAATTTTATCTTTATTTAATTAATTAACTAAGAAAAATTATCCAAATGACAATAATGATAAAATTAATATCAATTTTTGTTATTTTCAATACAAATTAATGTTAAAAGGATATATTAATTAGACTCAATCCATGGGCACAAATTAAAAAATCTTATCTTTCATATAGAGTAGTGATACATTGGATGAAAACTAGGAATACAAATTTGAGACCAAAGAGGTGACATAAATTATCTCATTAAATGAGTTAATACATATAATATCATAAGTTTTAATAAAATAAAGAGAATTGATAATTAAACAATATAAATCCACCTTTTAATATTTTAAATAACATAATTTATGTTATGTTATTGGTCTCAAAATTTTCATCTCATCTATTATTGAGATAAAATTTTGAGATCAATAATATAATATAAGTCACACCTTTTAAAATATTAAAAAATAAATTTTATATTATTTAATAATTGATTTTTTTCACTTTATTAAAATTTATAATATTATAAATATTAATTTATTTAATTACATGACTTAATAGCGCATCATCATCCCAAATTTTTTCTCCCAAGTCTCACCGCTCAAACCTTTTAAAAAGATTCTTTTTATTCATGCTTGTGTTTGCATTCCCTTTCAAGTGTTCCCTTCAAGCGAAAAATTGCCCACCCATAAACTTATAGGAGACACGTTGGATGCAACGTGTGAATGGCTTGCCACGGAGCTCTGGAAAAAGACGGCGTTGGTGTCGCCGTTCGTGTAAGGCTAATTTGCTTCAATTGTTGGGTTCAAGAACTTATATATTCTCATTTTTTTAGTTCAAGGGCTGGTAGCTTATAGTTGGTAAAGTTTAGGGGCTTATGAAGGCGTTTTGCCGACTTCTCCCTTCCCATGTTAAACTTAAACAGACGGAGCAGCCCCTAGTTCCAGAAACCGCGTGTACAAAGTTAGCATACTCGAAGGCGAGTGGATGACACTAGAAAACAAACTAATCCCCTCTTTCTTTCTCAGCATACTCCTAGATCTCTCCTTCATTTGCCCAGCCACCCTTTCGAACTGTTGTCCGAAAACTTAGACTGAACTGGTGTTCTTACAGCTCCACTTTGCAGAAAAATATATAATCCTTTCTGTCTTAAATACATTGGAGACTTGGAGTGAAGTGAAAAAAAGAAAAAATTTTGAGGGAAATTCGAGAAAATCCCTGTAATTTCGGAGGTCATGGCCATGGCGTCATCGAAGGTTATAACGAACAATTCGCAGGCAAATCCGGATCTGCCACGTCAACCATCTCTTTGCTCGTCGCTCTCCTCACTCCTAGCGGATCTTCAGAACCAACAACAACCGCAACAGCTTCAGCAGAATCAATCCATGAACATGGACGATCTACTCAAGAACATCTACTCCTCTCCGCCGCCGCCAACTGCTACGGACGCCCACGCGCAGTTCCACGGCGCGTCGATCCCACGTGAGGACGTGGGGAGCAAGTCCTTTGATGATGTTTGGAAGGGGATCGTGGCGGGTGGTGGTGACCAGAGACAGGGCGGCGCGTCGGAGAAGATTACGTTGGAGGAGTTTCTGATGACCAAGACTGGGGCGGTGAGGGATGGAGAAGCGGGGGTGGTGGTTAATCAGGTAGCCGTGGGGAACGTGGGAACGGCGGTTTATGCTCCTGTGGAACCAGCAGTGATCAACGTTGGTCAATTTTCCGGCTTTGCGAATAACAGTGGAGTGGATCACCCGAGATTGGTGGGACCTAGTGGAGGCGGGAGAGGGAAGCGTCGCGCAATGGATGAGCCTCCGGTGGATAAGGCCACCCAGCAGAAGCAGAGGAGGATGATCAAGAACAGAGAATCCGCTGCGAGGTCTAGAGAGCGCAAGCAGGTAAGGTTTCTTTTAAGATTGCCTGAAAATAGGCATTTAGTGTTGGAGTTGTGTTAATTTCATAAAATTGGACCTGAATTTTGAATTAGAACAAAAAAGATTTGTTTTTTTCCATTTTTCTTGTTCTGTAATTGACCACTTTCTGTTTGGTTTCTGAGAAAGTAGAGGAAAATTATCAGAAGAAAATTGTCAAAAGCAAAGGCTATGAAGAAAATTGTCAAAAGCAAAGGCTATGAAGAAAATTATCAAAAGAAAAAGCTATCTATTGCTAATTTAGATTTCCTTTTAACTGAGAGGAAACTAAGAGAAAAGGAGGAAAGGAGAATCTTTGTTGTTAAGTTGCTACTGTTGAAGATGCAACTTGCTATAGTTTAAGCTGAGTGGAGGTTTTTTCCATTCATGTGTCTCAAAGTATCCAAGGCCCTACCTTTCCTTTGGATTTTGTCAAACTTCCTATATTGATACCACCTATCCGCGTTGGGAAGATAATGTTAGGTGTTAATGGTATATGTGGCCCAATAGTTATTGCTAACAACTTGAGTATAAGCTCTCAAAGTTCATGTAGACTTAGACATGAAGATGATTAGGCCAGTTTCCTATTGTGCGTTTCAGGTTCCGTAAGTAATTGACAGAATAAATTAATAGTGAAAAAGTTGAGTGTTTTCTTATTGTTAATTTTCTATTTGGAGACTAGGGAACCGCTTTTGCTTTGCTATCTAGTATGGTTTTTAGTTTTTTTTTTTTTTTTTTTTTGGGCCATGAGTCCTTTTCATAGTTGAATTTGAATTTTTTTTAAAAGAATTCTTGGCCGGTGGTTCTGATTTATCTTGAAATCGTAGAAATTTAGTTCCATTTTGTGTCTGATTATCATACAATACATTACCCCCTTATGATATGTAGGCTTATACAATTGAATTGGAATCTCTCGTAGCTCAACTGGAGGAGGACAATGCAAGACTCTTGAGAGAAGAGGTATTTGCTTGTAGTTTCCTTGTAGTGCCATGACAATATTATGCTTTAGCAATGTGTTATTGGAAAATATGTCTCTAGGATTTTCTATGCAGTCATGGTTGCGATGTGCTAAAGAATTTTTTATTGCTGCAAAGTTATTAGTAAAGTTATATTCTCAGATGAAACTTTAACCGTGTGAATTTTTTGTTGGATTGACAAAGATGCCTGCAAAGTCATATGCTGACTTGATTCCTTCCTAAGATGTACTTACTGTCAATCCGTCATAAAAATCAAAGTAAGAGGAATGCTTGAAGGGCATATGTTCTAAGTTTATTTTGAATAGAAAGAAGGTATAACTTTATAGGACTTGCTTTATGAGAGTAGAATTTGAAACAAAGGGGAAGTTTCCAGCAGTTATGCAACCTGAAGATTCTATAACACGGTTACTCTTATCACTTAATGGCTGCCATTGATGATGGACATATCTGTATAAAATTGATATAGCCAGATGGATGAGTTGATTATTCTAATTTTTTGTCCTTCATATCCTTTTGCAAGGAAGTTAACGATCCTTTCTTTTGCTCTATTTGCAAGACACAATGATTTTATACTCATGTAATAAGAAAGGGAAATATTTATCATTTGCTTCTCTTTTATGTGCCAATATACTTCTCTCTGCAAGGAACTTCATTTCTTACTTCGTTTTCATCCCATTTTCTTAGAAGTTTCTAATGTGTTTAAATTTTCTGCTTGCAGGCTGAGCTGAACAAGGAAAGGTTCCAACAGGTTTGTCTCTTTTCTTTTGTATCTGAGACTATCAATATCACGGGTTAAACAACATTTCAAAAAAATGGTTTCTAATGTCAAATAGCTGAGTGAAAATGTATTGTATTAAAAAGGGTTGTATGTTGTCGAATGTTGCTTTTATGAAAGCATTTGCATATGACGAGGTGCTTAGTGGAACCAGGAAAATATACTCAGTAAGAAGCATCTGAGAATATAAATTCATTGATCTCCATCATTATATTTTAGGTTTATTGTTCTTTACTGCCACTGGTTGCTAATGTACTACCATGACAGAACACATTGCAACAATAAGCAAAGTTCAAAAGACATACAATCTTCAGAAATCACAATTTTGTTTTCCATTAAGGCATTATCGATCCTTGTATAATGTATCTGTTGCAAATCTGACTGCCTTTCATGGTTGATTGCAATGCAGCTAATGAAGAACCTCATACCGGTCGAGGAGAAGCCAAGAATACCTCGTGCTCTTAAAAGGGTGAATTCTGTGGAGTGGTAAAAGGATTTTGCGCTTTTCTGGCTTGTTACTGAAGTTGCTTATCAGCAAGGAACAATTTAGCTGGGGGACGAGGAAAAATGAAATTACAGGTTTCATACAGATATCCTCAGAATTTAAATGGCTGTTAAATTCCCGAAAATCGTCTCATGTATTTGCATAGAGCAGGTATTGTAGACATGAAAAGATCATCCATAGAAAATTTGGTTATTCTCTTTTGGATACCGAGGAAATGGTGTAAAGTAGGTCTGGTTTGGTAGGCTGTACAGATCCTTACTAATTATCGTATTTAAATATTCTTGCTAATTAGCAGAGTATTCATATGCCATATACCAGTCCCCACTCTTAATTTTTGAGAGTCCTATCCTCCTAACCAGTCATTTGGATTATTGGAAATGTTATGATTACAATATCATGTTTGAGTTTATAATTACAACATGTTATTAAACAAATTTAGCATATTATTAAATAGGGCTTCATTTAATCAGATAGAGGTTTTGAGATTTTAGTTAGTAATAATCTATTATGTAGATAGGATAAATATTCAGAATTTGTATATCCAATTAAGTTAGATTTTAAGTGTTTTGAATATGATAATCATATAACATGTCCCGTAAAATTAAAAGAAAAAAATGTGAATTCAAAAGGAATACTATACATACTGTACTCTTTTTTTCTTGGTTATAGTTTTTCTCACTGGGTTTTTTCTCCTAGCAAGCTTTTTAATGAGGCAAGTAATTCAATAAATTAAGTTTGGAGTTTGAGATATTTGATTTAAGACTTTATACTTAATAAGTTGAAATTTTTAATTTTTAATTTTGATTTTTAATTATTAATTTTGATTATTTAAATTTTAAAAGTTAAATAAATGCAATAATATTAGAGGTGAATTTTTAAATAAAAAAACTAATTATATAACATTTGATGTTGTATAACTTACAAATTGTAATTTTCATCCGGATTATAGAACTTCTTAATTTTTTTATTATAACTTATAAGGGGTTATTTAACTTTTTATAAACACTATGAATGGGCAGCAAGCAACCATGCCTACAGTGGTCACCACCCAGACTTCTTAGACCCATACGGTGAAAGCAAATAAACGCAGAAATGTTAATTGAACAAATATAAAATGAGAGTTTGATAATCATGAATTGAAAAGAAAGATGACATGGATTTGAGTTTTACAATGATGTGAGCCCGTCATAAGGGCCACAATTAGGTTTACAACATCATCAAAGAACTAACAATTTGCTAACTTAACAATGAAGGTTCTTGATGAGATGTGGAAATGAAAAGGAAAATAAATGTCAAAGTCAAGATTGTCATTCATCTTTTTATGCATTTTGCTTCTATTCACAAGCCAATTTTGTGTCAAAGCTGCTCAGGCAAATAGCAAAAGCCTGAAATGCAGATAGAGGATAACGGTAATCCATGGTGAACATATCTTTGCCAACCTTGCCGAACTGCAGGATTATCTTATCATATTCAGCTGGGGCCGGCTGTGACGGAGTGGGTGCACCAGCAGGTGGCTGGGTAGCAGCAATCAACTGAAAGTTCTTTACTGAAGCAACAGTTACTCGTCCACGGAAATTCAGGCACCAACATTGTAATTGTTCATGCCATCTTGGTGGCTTGTTTTTGAGGATCAGGGGCTTGGCTTTACCATCATCTTCATCATCACCAAGAGAAACACCAATTTCTGAAAATCGCGAGCTACTGAACTCCAGAGAGTGATCAAGGGACTTTGAAAAGGAGATGCTCCTGAATGAGTCCTCTAAAGGATGCCGAAGAAGCTCAGGTTGGCCAGGTACAATGCCACCAGCATCCAGTGCAGAGGCTGGGATAGAGTGCATGATGCAATGCATCCTTCTTGGGCCCCGTGTGCCAAGAACATTGAGCTCATAAGTAATCTGAGCTATGTTATAACTGCCAGTAGGGACTTTAGGTGAAACCCTTTTGGAATTAAATCTCTTGCTTGTTCGTCCAGGTGGGGGAATATGGGCAGAGGTATAAGCTGGCTGCGTGTCATATATTATGAATTTTGTGCCAAGGAAGTTTGATCTGAATACAAAAGTAAAAATATTGCAAGTTAGTCATTGAAGAAATAGTTTCGAGGTAATAATTTGCAAAATCTTCAATCAGGTAATGAGGAATCCTTTCCTATTTAGCTTGATTGACGAAAGCAATGTACTCAAAGCCAGAGGAGGAAGCAAAACCAACCAGAATGGCAAGGCAACTTGCAAAAGTTTCAACTCTATCCTGTCATATATCTAACTTCTAGAAAAATAAAAGGAAATCTACCAATCTTTATAGCTTCCATTTTTCCTTTTTTTTCCCTCATTTTTTTTTTTTTTTTTAATTTAGTTCATGAAGCAGTAGTTTTATGAAATTTTGTGAAGCATCAGATATCAAAGGGTTGATACCTAATTCCAATTACCAACATTGTTACTCCAAGAAAATGGAAAGGATCAAATTCAAACAGGAAACTTTTTTCAAAAAGGACAGCATTATTTGTCCACTATGATCACAGAAGTTTATTTATGGGCACAGATACGAACCTACTGTGCTCCCAAAAACAAAGAGAAAAGAATGAGGAAAATCTTTAAGAGGATTTTCCAAAGAGAGTTCCATTTCACATTCTTACCTCAGCTTACCAATGTAAGTGTTGCTTGATCTTGAAATGTTGTCAGCATGCATAGAGATGATATACTCTGTTGAAGTAGTTCTTCGGGTCCTTTTTGCAGAAAGAAGAAATTTCCCATTTTCAACTAGCAATGCTGCACAAGGAAATAACAAGTTAAGAGACAGCAAGGAAAAAATCATCAACAGTGTGTCATGTCTAGCAAACCTCAAATCTATTTCACACAAAGTATGCAAGAATTACTGAATTAGACTGTATACAACTTACAAAAATCATACAGCGGTTTAATATTGTATGGTCCCAAATGCCATAAAACTACCAAAAACATTCACTTGACCTTTACTAGCAGACGAGAAAATTCCAAGACCATGTGAACCTTGCCAACAAGTTTTGCCATTCAATCTACTGGGATACAAATAACATAATTGCATCAACCACAGAACATACATGATTTTTTCATCTGCTAGCAGAATAAATCCTTCATGCAACACTATAGCCAAGGATGTGCAGGCATATACATTCTTCAATTTCACCTTATAGAAATAACTAACCCACTATTCATGAAATCAATATATTAGATTTACACCTTATAGAAATAACAGATAATGAAAACATAAAACTCAACAAAATAATAGCAGCAAAGTGGTTGAAAAGGATGCTGCTTACCAGAGCTAAGACAGAGAAAGAGGTGATAAGTTAATTTAGATTTATCCCTTTTGATGAAACACTGAATAATTTCATCACGTGGTCCAGGCTGAAAAGTTTAAAAATGAGTTAGTAAGTGAAGCACTGAACATGATGGTCTGCACCTACAAATTTGAACATAATCCAAGCCTAAATACCCAGATACAGAATTAGGGCAGTCTCTTTACAAGAATCAAATCAAACTAAAGAAAATAATATTCCACATTAGATGAACCAAAACAATCCTACCTGCTTCAGAGACACTGGGAAAGTTAGCTTTCCACAGAACTCAGGGCTCTTAACAATTTCTTTGCAGATAGCTCTCCAAGATCGGCAAACAGCAGCACATGCAACAACATGCTTTCGGGCAGGCCAAGTACTCTCACTCTCTTCCAACCTTCTGATTACATCACAGAGTAACTCAGGAGGAAGATTAGCCCAACAACTGTCCTGAATAATAACAGGCTCATCATGCAAATCCTGTAAAGAACTCTGAGATTTTCCTCTGTGATGGCCAATCAGCCTAACATCAAAACTACGCCTAGACAAGCTCCCGAAACTATCCCGCACATCACGAACAATGCTACGGAATGACATTTTTCAAACAGATAGCAAAACCAGAATGCTTATGTATCTGTCTCCTTGAACACTTTCTGATAGATTACACTCCCACGATCATGCGCATATGGCTGTCATTATAAAAAAAAAAAAAAAAAAAAAAAAAAAAACTCATTTTCTGGCAGTAAGCTTACTGAAAAAGAAACAAAAGATAGGAAAAAGAATAGAAAAGGCACCTAAAGAGAAAAAGGGTATGAAAGAGGGAGAAGTAAATAGATAAAGGCAGCTTCAGAAGGCCTATAAAGTTGTGTGTATAGAGAAAACTTTATTCAGTAAAACCTATATCTAGATACATTACACAGTATCATCCTTTTTAGGTGCTTACCTCAAATTAAAAGCAAACTGAGTTCTAACCAAATACGATATCCAAAGAATCTACCCCATGTTGTTTATCTTCATGAAAGAAATTATGTAGTCATAAATAAAGCTTTTAGTATGAATTTGTGTTCCTCAGCACAAAACTATTGTTTGGACATACCAAAGGTGATCATTATTCAACAGTTTTCAAATTTTCATTTTTAGACGCCAGGTATTTAGGTCAAAATTAGAAATGAAATGAAATACCCACCAAGTTTTTACATTCCTGCAAAAGAAATCTACATCTAGAAACAGAAATTCTTAATTAGCTATTGAAACAAGTCATAAATTGTCACCTAGGTAGGAAAATAGAAGATAATTTGAGCTTTGTTGCAGAAGTCAAAGTACATATTCAGAGGAAATAAGCAAGAAGAGAAGGTAGAACTGCTATTAATATTTCTCACCTATTTTGTGTTTATCCCCTAAACAAAAAGCATTTCCTCCATAAATGTCATGATTATACCAAAAAATTCTACATATAAAACATCAAAATGCATACCCATCTACCACAAAATAAGCACAAGAAGACTTACCCTCCAATTAAAAGCTCATCAAACCTTCATATCATACTCAGGAGCCATAACTTACCAAGGATCTGAAAGGAAAGATAAAAAATTTGGAACAACCCCCTTCCCAAAACCACAAATAAACAAGAAAGAAGAGGAAAATGGACTGGGTTTCAACAGGGGGAGGATTTCAGAGGGAAAAACCAAAGCCTTGGTGGAAAAACTTGGGCAAAGGCAGATTTGAGAGAGAAACAAGATCTATCTAATGTAGCTGAAACATGTAACGAAATCAAAAGAAAGAAAATGTCTAAAACAAAATTCACAGAACTTTTGTAATAAAATCAGATCAGAAAATTAAAAAAGAAGATGGATCAGAGTCAGAATTGGTAGGAACAGTGTTGGTTTCTTTTTTCAGAGTCTCCTAAAGGATTCTCTCTCTATCCGGACTCCACACAGGCATTAAATTCAGCTCACGGGACGCCAAAGAAAAAGCTACTGCTAATGTACAACATTTCTTTTTCTTTTATTGTTTCTTTGTTTATTCAGAACAGTGATTGTTCTTTTTTCCATGTCATCTGGTTTTTGTTTCTTTAATTTAATTTAATGGGAAAATGAGAAAGAAAAAAAAATTTTAATTTGTATTGAAATTAATAAAAGTCGATATAAATTTTATCATTAATTTTATTATATTAATAATAAATTATTTTAATTACTTTATTGATTATATATATTAATTTTTATTTTTTAATAAAAAATATAAATAAAAATATTAATTTTATAATTTTTTATTTAAAACTATTAACTTTATATTAATTGTTATATTAGTATTATTATTTAATTAATTATTAAATAAAAATTAATATTTTTAAACGCACTTGGCCTGGCCTGTGTGGCCCAGTAGCTAGAGCCTCTGAAAAGTGCACATCCCCCTCTCCTGGGCGGGTTTCGAACCGGCCTCATGACAAAAATTGTTCAAAAAATTAATATTTTTAAACAAAAAATTAAAAACTTATTATTTTAATTAAAAACTAATAAAATTCACATTAAAATAAAAAATTATAGAATTGCTATTTTTATATATATTTGTTTAATATTAATTCATTATAAAATAACATAAATTGAGCATTTGGACCTCACAGCCTAACGATCATAAATTGATTTGTAAGGTGTATCTTTCAACTCGAGAGTTAGGGTTCGATTTCCCCCTCTCCTATAATTGTAACCTTGTTAAAAAAAACATAAATTAAAAAAATAAAAAATAATTTAAGAATAATTTTTTATTATTTTTTATATAATTTAATATGCCATTGAAATAATTACTTATTTTTATTTATTTAAATTTTATAACATTAAATACATTTAACTTTCTAATAACATATAAAAATTTATAAAAAAAA
>BPVZ01000065.1:254748-268850 GCA_020521535.1 Rubroshorea leprosula | reverse complement strand
CGAAAGTGACCCAGATGGAACTATTTCCTTCTTTTATGAGCACCATTTTTAACTTTATGATTTATAAAACATAACAAGATAGCAAAGCAAATGACTTGGCAGAATTCATGTATAGAGATTGTTTGTAAATAAGAGTGTTTTAATGCATGTTAGTATCATGTTAGGAATGGTGAAAAAAGAGACATGAAACCCAATTCACACAAACCCAATTCAAATTAAAGCTCAACCAACATTTCACACAAACCCAATTCAAATTAAAGCTCAACCAACATTTCAAACAAACCCAATTCAAATTAAAGCTCAACCAAACCCTAGAAAACCAAAGCAGCAAAATTAAGCTTCAGAATCAGCTCAAACAAACTAGCAAACCTTAAAACTGAAACCAAAAAAACAAAACCACTCACGGCAAGAAGTAGTCAAGGCGGACGAGATTGATTCTGACCCAAATACAGAATTAAATAGAGCCGATCTAGGAGGTAGTCATATGCAAATCAATAAAAATTTGAGGAAGGAAGAGGAATTACCTGAGGCGCTGATCTATCGAGAGAGATGATGAAAAGTCTGGTAGATGCGCTTGAGTGGCCGACGACGTGAAGGTGAGAGAGCGAGAGCAGCGAAAGCAGCGAGAGCAGCGAGAGTAGCGGCAGAGTCAGGGCGGACGGTGAAGGCTCATCGCCGTCGGTGAGAAGAGAGTGCAGATCAAATTCAATTCAAAATTGAAATTCGAGGGTTTTAGGGTGAAATTGAAATGCACGGAATTTACTCATAATAATTATTCGGTTAAAATACATGTATTTTATTTAAATTCAATTACATTATATTTAGGTAAAAACAAATGATGAAATTGAATTTAAGCCCTCCAAATTCAAATACACACCGTCAAATTCAAGTTACCAAACAGAGCATATGTAACAATAAACATGAACTACTAGCCACGTTTATGGTAATTACGAAAATCCTCTTTCTTTTTTTTCAGTTTTCTTGTAGGTATTACAAAATATTTATATTATAATTATGTTGATTGGATTTATATTATAATTTATTGATAAAATTAAGTTAATTAATTTTATATCATAAAATATTTTTTTGTACAATTCTACAAATAAATACCTTGTATATTTAGTAAAATTAAAAAAAAAATTCCTTTCTTCATATATCTTTAAAATATAGTACACATGCAAATCAATAATCCAATACAGGTGCATTCGACACTCAACAATACTTTTGACTGCACTGGCAATCCTCCTCACCCTTAAAGGAATTTTTATTCGCACGATATTAAGAATATATTTATTTTATTTTTTATAATTAATTTTTTTTAAAAAATAGAAGTTAATTTTAATTTTATTAACTATTAATTAAAATATTTCATATAATATTGATGTTAAAATAAAGTTAATCTTTTTAATTTTTTATATAAATTAAAAGTAAAAAATAAAATAAATATATCTATAGCTTCAAGAAAAGATATAAATAAAGATGTCAATATTGCATTGTTTTTTTTAAGGATGTTAAATTTATTAATTTTTAAACAAAGAAGTCAAATTTTATTTTTTTTATTTACATATATCAATTTTTAATTTTTTTATTTAAGGATAATAATTTTCAATATTTCAATTAAATTTTTTTATCATGTTAGTATTATCATTTAAAAAGTTTTTAAATAGAAAAAATTAAAATTTAATATCATTAAAAAAAAGTTAAAAGATAATATTTCAAATAAAAAAAATTTTAAGTTAACATTCAAGTTAATATTCTTAAATACAAAAAAATTAAAATTTAGTATTTTTATTTAAAAATTAATAAAACTAATATCTTTAAATAAAAAAATATAAAATTAATATATTTATTTACACAACTTCTCTTTGTACTTTTGAGGCAAATGTTGGAAAACCCATCTTAAAAACTTTTAATTTAACTACTTAATTAATTTATATATGAAATAGGATGCATTTAATTTTGCCAAAACAATGTAACTACTTTTCGGACAAAGAAAAAAAAATGAAAGAAATAGAGTTGAAAGTAATTAATGTCTCGACAGACACAGCCAAGAGGACCATAAACGCCGCCGCGAAAAGGGAGCCGTAGGCAACCAAGACGTTAGACAACCAGGACCGTTAAGTTCATTCCATCATCCACTGCAAGCTTTGAGAAGATGTTCATTTGAAAGTTGTCAATACAGTATTGATATAGGTATCAATTTTATTATTAAAATAATACATATTAGATATTAAATTTTTTATGTATTGTTTCAGATTTATCATTATAAACATATATTATTATAAATTAAATATCAAATTTTAAAATAAAATAAAAAATATTAATATTTAAAATAATCATGTTCTTATAAATTAAAAATAAATTTAAAATAATTGTTTTTAACCCTTCAATTTTTAATATATGTATATTTTTTATCTATCTATTTTAAGTTAAGAGATTAAAAATGTATATAGTTAGACAAACTTAATAGAGTAATTGATAAAAAAACTAAAAAAAATATATTTTTCATAGTTGATGGTTAAAAAAGTACATAAAAAATAAAAAAATAAAAATTATATAAAACATTAAAATTGAGAACCAAAAATAAAATTTATCTTTTTTAAATTTGAATTGACTTTTAGCTGTTAATTTTCGTATATCAATTAATATGTCGAAATATTAATCCGTACATTAAAATTTGATCAAAATAGATAAAATTTGACCAAAATAAAATTAAATCATATACCATTTTAATTCAATATAGAAATCAATATGTATCAACGGTACCGATTGATATAGTACAATATCAATAACATTGATTCATTCCGGTGAAGGCTGTCTGAACCAGCACCATGACCACCAACGGCCGCCACCCATGTACGAAACGAATCGGCCCTTTCATTTTCTTCACAATTTCTATTATTATTTTATTTTTTGAAAATAGGCAATGGTTCCTCGCAATTTTTAGAGAGAACAGAGAAAGTAATTATAAGTAGATCAAAAATTGAAGAATGAACCGTTATAAAAACTCTTAAAAGCACTTGGACTTCCGGATCCAATGGTAATAAAATCACATTAAAATGTTTTTTTTTTTTTTAAGCAACCATTTGAATCCTATGTTTGAAAACATGTTAAAAAAAAAACACCTCCTAAAAAAAGAATTAATATAAAAGCTTTGTACCAATCAATGAGAACTTGACACGTGTTACAAGTTAATTTGATACTGAATCGAAGCTCTGCTGGACATGATTTGGATTTATAGTTAGGGATGGAGTCTGGACCCATTTCTTCACTCTTCAGTAATTACATTTTTAGTAAAATCTAACATCATCGTCCTTTGAACTTTCTGAATTGAATTTCCTGAATTATCTTAAGAGGGAATATTTATTTATATATAAATTTTATATGTAATATTTATACAAAATATTAATAATTTATTTTTTAATTTTTAATGATTGAAATTTATTATAATTATTTAAATAACAATAATTATTTTCAATAAATATAAATAAAATTTAATAATTAAAAGTGTATAGATAAATTATTGAAATTTTATTTAAATATAATATGTAAAATATATATATATATATATATTTATCCTTCCCTTAGTTTCTAAGTGTAAAAATATAGGTGGTTAGGAACTTATAGATAATATCAACAAAAAGGATAAAACTTAGATGGACGGGCAAGGCTTTCTTATCTTGGCTTTCAACCGTAATATTATGAAATTATCATCATAATATATTATTATATAATTAATTTTTTATTTTTATATTTATTTATGATATTATATATATTAAATTATATAATGATATGTTATTATTGTAAATTTATAATTTTATGTGATATAATATTGTAACAAATAAATACTAATTAATATATATTCTAACTTAATATATTAAACAATATATTAATTAAAAAATAATTAATTTTTTAATATGAAATTAAAAATAAATAAATTTAAAAATATAATTATATATATAATTAATTTATTTATTATATTTATATTATATTTTAATAACTAAATTGAACAAACATTAAAAAGTATATTAAATCACAAGGTGTAATTATAATAATATCATTGCCTTTGTTTTAACTCGTTTGTCAAATTAGCCTGAAGAGCAAGACCTTGCCCAAAGCTCCACCCTAGAGGAGTGCTGTCCCTCCACATTGGGGTAAAACGGTAAAGGCGCTAATTAAAATCACGATGGTGGCATCTCACCTCGGACCCTAAAACCTTCACTAGTATGTTTTCGTTTGAGTAAAAACGGAGGAAAGTAAATAATTTTTATGCAATTAAATTAAGACATTGAGCTAAAATTATTGGACATAAAATTTTCCCCTCCCTCTTCTCTATTTTCTTTAAACTAAATATACTTCAATTTTATTATTTAATAAAAGACAATGAAAAGTTATTTACCTTTCTATTTTGAGAAAGTAGTTTAAGAACTTGCCTACATTAAGAGTTCCATGTTAATCTCAAGTAGTATAAGAAGGGTATATAGTTAACAATTTTTTTTTTCTCCTTTGTCTCTCTTCTTTGTTCCTTTATCTCTCTAGAAAGTTAAAGAGTGGTGGAAATTTTGTAAATTACTTGGGGTTCAAGGGTCTTTTAGATGATTGAAATTATGATTTTTTTAATAATTTCATAAAAATTTATAGAGGTTTTTTGTTTGTAAATGATACACAACAGTAAAAAAAACAAAGAATACATAGAAATTGATAAAGTTAAATTAATGATTAAATTTTTGACCTTATAAAATTATAACTTTTAAGTTCTTAAATTAAAATTTTTGAGTTATTAAAAATTTGAGCATGTAATCTTTAATTTGTGGATGACATCATGATAATTGAAATTTGAAATATATGGTACCCTAATAAGTTGGTATTTTTTATTTTAATTTGAAAATTATTCAATTTAATTTAATTTCAAATTCTACAAGAAGATTTTTAGTATATCTAATAATAGGTTATACAAGAAAGAATAATAGCTCTCTTTTATTCTCAAATCCCTCCTCACAAATTCTACATGAAGTTGACTATCTTTTATATTATGAAAAGTTAAATATATAAAATTATAGATAAACTTAGTTTTAAAATGCATGATACAATATTAGAAATTAGGCATTACAGGGAGTTGAAAAAAAAAAAAAAGATAGATGAAGTGAATTTCGGTGGTTATGAAAATTAAAGTGTTGCTTTCACATTAACAAAAATCAATCAATACTTATTTTGTGTAAATTATAAGGGAATTTAATAGGAACAAATGAGACTTTGTACACATTATTATAATATAAAAATATAATACTTCCTATATAATTTTTTCTGTTAAAACTTGATGCATTATTAATAGATCGCGTGGGTGGTGGAAAATGCTAGTTATGACATAAAGCTACTCGGTTCAATAGTTAACTATAATATATGTACATACATGTTCATGAGGTCCATATTTAGATTTTGATTATTTGCAATGGTTTCTCCTTGACTGGGTTTTGAGTGGAAATGACTTTCCTTCCTTACGCCTTTTTTATACTATTTTACTTGATAAAATTGTACTCCATGCATAACATTTTTGTTTTGCTTTTTTTTTGGTTTTTTTTTTTTTTTGAATTTCATTGTATTTTTTTTTTCCATTGTAACTTTGTACCCATGAATTTCATGTTTTTTTTTTTTTTGAATTTCATTGTATTTTTTTTTTCCATTGTAACTTTGTACCCATGAATTTCATGTAAGCATTGTGTACGGACTACTTTATCACCAAATTAACATGTTATGGCATCCAAGATAAGAATTAATTAGAGGCAGTCTATATCTCCTTCTTTCTCCTCTTTCACATCTCCTTTATCATTTGCTTATTTTTCTTCCAATTCCTTGCTCAAACTTTTAAGACTTGCGTTTCCAGCAGTACCAGGCGATGTAACAGTAATCTCAAGCGATTCAGTTTGAGGAGGCTTGTAGATGTCATTAATTGAGTCATCTTTATCATCTCCTTTCCCTTACCCCATAGTACAATGTATAATCCCAACACAATCAGCACCGTGCCTAATACGCTGCAATTCAAAGAATATTAAATTTAAAACCAAATTCTTCCTGACAAGCAATAATTTATAACAATGAATCACTTAGACATATACACCTTCCCAAGAATAATTTCTCTTCGAGTAACAAGGCCCCGCAAAAGCTACCAACACTAGCATTAAAGGGTTAAAGACCGAAACACAGAGTGGGCCTTCCATTTGCACACACCATGAGATCAACATAGACATCAATCCAGAGGCAAGAATTCCCTGTAAAACACATATTTAGTAAATGCAGAGTCTCGAATTAGTACATGATAATCCATTTGATTAATTAAAATGAAAAATTATTATTTAGCTTGAATTGCATTGGATTGCATAAATTTAACTATTGAATGGGGATAAGTCTATTAATATTTTATCTTCATCCTCTAACTAATATTACATGTTTTGTAATTCAATACAATTTAAATATTTTATAAATTTTAATTAAAATTATGACGTACTGCATAAGCTACGGTGAGAAGCTTGATGTTCGATCCTAACCTCCATTGGCTCCAGTCCTTTTCTGTTCAAAGTGCAAAAATAACAGATTGGATCGCACCCATCAAACACATTAATGCTGTGCTCGTATAGTGACATTGATACCTCTCATTCATTTTCGCCTATAAGTCAAAAACCAAAAAATGTTTGGTAAACATATAAAAACATTATTGTCAAGGGATTAAAGAAAATCATAACTTAAAATTAAAATATCAAAAATGACAATAAACAAATAAAATATCTATTAATGAATCAACATGTAAACATAATATCTCTTGAATTTCATTTTTATCTTATAACTTACTTGGTTTAAGTGGAGGGGAGGAATTTTATTTTATTTATTTATTTTTGTATTTTAATCTAACTATACAAAAGAAGGTGAAGGGAGTGGAGGAATATCTTTCTCTCTGTTTTCCTCAAATCAATTAGGGGGTTAATGTTTATCTAACACACATTCAATGTCAAATAGTCTAGAGGGAAAAATGAAAGGGTATAATTGAAACTCAATTAAACTTCTAGATTGAAAAGAAAATTTCCCAAAGTGTGTAGAACAATTTGCAATTACGGTACCTGAATTATCAACCAGAGGGCGTAGGAGATGCAACAACCAAGGGCCGCTAAGGCGCCTAATGCTAGACCGGGGGAAGCTACCTGTGATGAGGCCACATGGCAGGTGGTGGCTTGATTATGGTGGCGGAGGAGGTCAAGATGTGCGCACGTGCTGCTAAAATGGCAAAGATGGGCAGACTTTTTCACGAGGAGTACCATTCCCCCAAAGATGGGCAGGCTTTCTTCACATGAGGAGTTCCATTCCCCCCTGTTTGCTATTACAATCCTTGTTAGGCGTAGGCTTACAGGGCATCACCATTACTCATAGAGGGCGCAGTGTTTCTCCACAAAGGATGAGCTAACTTCTTGTTCTTAGCATAAGAGGAATTCCAGTCCCCACCATCCTGTGCATAATAATCCATTGGATGGTCCCCAACCAAATCTTCTTCTTCTTCCCTAGATTTCTCATCCTCATTCCTACAACAACACGATTCACTCTTTCCCACCAACCCGGGATACACCCCAGGGCAATCTCTGCCTCAAATGTTGTCGACAAGGGTTTCTCAAACGCGTCTCCCAAAATAATGGAAAACCTTGGACAGGCAATCTGAATCCAGGCATCCACTAATTCTCAAACAACTTAACTAGAGTGGGACTAATCTCTGGCATCAAAACAAATGTATAATCAAACCCCTTTTCCCTCATTACCCCCTCCAGTCTCTCCAAAACCTCGGATTCCCCTGCCTCCCTAACTTCCCCAATACAATTCCCCAACTTGCAGCTCCTTTTGTTTTCGCCATGGCTTTTCTCCTGTTTCCCTTCATTCCCCTGTTATCATACTCCTCCAGAAACAACCTCCCCAGATAAGGATCATATCCAAATGCTCTAATCCCTGGATTTGCAATCATAATTACCTCTATATGAAAACTTCCGCCCTCCACAAAAACCAGCACCGATTGACAGCCATTCACAATGGAGGTAATTTTGGGCGCTGTGCAACCCAGAGCTTCCCCAGCTAATAATAGTTTTGTATGGTCTATCATCTCGTCGTACCAACAAACAATGAAGTAAAGGTAGTATGCTTTTTTTTTTGGTAAAAAAAAAAAGTGTTGTGAAGTCTAGTAAAACATTAATTATTGAGTTAGGGAAGAACCTTCAAATAATGGAGAAGGTTCTTTCATCCAATGTTTAGTGTTTTTAATTCAAATTACAAAATAACTTTTCTAAAAATAACATGTTATTTCAGTATTTTCAATTTTGTTAGATGTTTGATGTCAACAATCATCCAACAATAGTAATTGGCAATTGCCAAATTTGATGCAAGCAACGGCTAAAGCAAATTATACTGAAAAGAAGAAGTCAAATAATTAACGTAAATCTATCTCGACCATGGAAAAGACAGGGCCAAAAACAGAAACGGAAAAATGTATAAATTGGTAAGGTAAGCACCCCAAGCGTCTGTCAACGTCTTTCTCTCTTTTTCTGCAATCCTCCTCTCATACCACCAAGTAGAGAGACAAGGAGGGCTCCTTCGAAAGGTTCAGAGACCAGAATCTCAAGATCAATATGGGTGCTTGTGCTAGTGTTTCAAAGAACATGAGGGATAAAGAAGCAGAGGTCCCTGCTACCGAACCCATCAAGGAGGAGTCCGCTGAGGGTGAGCACACCACCAAGGAAGAGAACAAGGCTGATGGAGAACAGTCTCTAGCTTCTTTGCTAGATCAGGTTTTTAATTTTTTTTTTTCTTTTCCGTAGAATATAAGTATATATTCAAGAGTAGGGGAATAAAAATGATGTATGCCTTTTTCTAATTTTATGAACTAATTAATCTGAATATTTAACATATTTCTGAATGCGTGAGCAGCAGGTTCCGGCGGCAGACGAAGGCGAAGCAGAGTTGCCCAGTCAGGCGGTGGCTGCAGAGGAAAACAAGGAAGAAGTGGCAGCCGTAGCAGCAGCTACAGAGCCAGAAAAGATTGCAGTTTCTGAGGAGGAACAGACGGAAGAGCAAAAGGAATCGAATTGAGAAACTGTAGAACATATGCACGCAGCTTGTCTCTTGGGAGAAAGTATTAAAGGAGTTCTGGTTGTTGTTTGATCCTTTTGCTTTAGTGCAAAATAACTGACTTTTTTCCGTATTTAAGTTCTTCTCCGGAACAACAGAATTTAGTATTCTTTATTCAAAACATATTGACATTTAAAATATTAAAAATAATAATGAAAAAACTAAATATCTTAAATAAATTAACATAATAAAAAAAAGACTTATCAAGAGCATTTAATCGGTTTAAACAGTTTTCCCAGTAGTTGGTATAACATATTTTTCTTAACAGTTCTGCATCACCACTGAAATGAAATCAAATTCCTCTTAAAATAAATTTAAGATGCAAAGACTCAAAAATCCCCGAAGTGGGAAGAAAACCAAATAATGTCCACCTAGAATACTCTTGGCCCGATACAAAAATAATAGACCGAAGCAACAGAAACTGAAATGGACTTTCGATACACGCCACTCTTTTTCCAGTGATAATATGGCATCTAGAACCCTAACAAGACGCAAAGACTCAAGCACTGACTAGGAAAACTACTTTCCTCAACCAATAAACCAAGCTTCAAAATCAACCAAACCATCTTAGACATATGACACAAGACCAACTGGTCAAGAGATGAGACCTTAATCCTCCAGTCTCTTCATCCAAATTAGAAGCACTTCCGGTGAACAATGGCTGGACCTGATTCATCATACTCACTCTTGGTAATCCACATCTGCAACATAAAAATGGAAATTTAAGAAAAAGAAGAACAAGGAAACTCAGTAACGTTTATTAACCAAAATATGAATGTGCATTTCTAAAAGAAACACACTAGGAATGGTTATAGATCCAAAGACAAAAATTACCTGTTGGAAGGTGCTAAGAGATGCCAAGATGGATCCCCCAATCCATACACTATATTTTCTCTCAGGAGGAGCAACAACCTTGATCTTCATGCTTGCAGGAGCAAGGGCAGTGATTTCCTTGCTCATTCTATCAGCGATACCAGGGAACATGGTTGATCCACCGCTAAGAACAATGTTTCCATAAAGGTCCTTCCTGATATCGACATCACACTTCATGATGGAGTTGTAAGTGGTTTCGTGGATTCCAGCAGCTTCCATTCCAATTAGTGATGGCTGGAACAGGACTTCAGGGCAGCGGAACCTCTCTGCCCCAATGGTGATCACTTGCCCATCAGGCAATTCATAGCTCTTTTCAATTGCAGAGCTACTCTTGGCAGTCTCCAACTCTTGTTCATAGTCAAGAGCAACATAAGCAAGTTTCTCTTTCATGTCACGTACAATTTCCCGTTCAGCAGTAGTGGTGAAAGAGTAGCCTCTCTCTGTCAAGATCTTCATCAAGGCATCTGTAAGATCACGACCAGCAAGGTCCAACCGAAGGATTGCATGGGGGAGGGCATAACCTTCATAAATTGGCACTGTGTGGCTCACACCATCACCAGAATCCAAGACAATACCTATATTTATAAGCTATTATAGTCAGTGGAAAACGAAAGGGAAAAAGAAAAAAGAGATCAATTATCAATGATAAAAGATTATAAACCTGTTGTGCGACCACTGGCATAGAGTGACAGAACAGCCTGGATAGCAACATACATGGCAGGCACATTGAAAGTTTCAAACATGATCTGGGTCATCTTCTCTCTATTAGCCTTAGGGTTGAGAGGTGCCTCAGTAAGAAGAACTGGATGTTCTTCAGGAGCAACACGCAGCTCATTGTAGAACGTATGATGCCAAATCTTTTCCATGTCATCCCAATTGCTGACAATGCCATGTTCAATAGGGTATTTCAATGTGAGGATACCTCTTTTTGATTGGGCCTCATCACCTACATACGCATCTTTTTGTCCCATTCCAACCATGACACCTGTATGACGAGGCCGGCCAACAATGCTAGGGAACACTGCCCTAGGGGCATCATCACCAGCAAAACCTGCCTGCAAGTATAAGGACAAGGTGGCCATCAACAATTACGTTCTCACAGCACCCAGCAGAAAAATGACACTAATTAGCACTGTGTTAAGAACACCAAAAGAACAAAAATGATTTACTGACCTTGACCATTCCAGTTCCATTGTCACAGACAAGAGGTTGAATATCCTCAGCATCTGCCATTTTTTATAATCCTGAAAAAGGGAAATAATCATAATATCTTAGGTACAAGGAAGAGACATCAAAACTAGATTTCAAAGTGAGATATTCTGCCCTTTGATGTTCTTGTCTGATATGCACAAAAGTAACAAACTCACATAAACAAATAAATTAGAACAAACAAGAAACATTTTCCACAGCCCAAAACAGATCAAATATGCCAAACATTCATCTAAAATCACCATGATCTATGACACCATAGTGAAAATCATGATTTAATCCTCATTTCCTTTAATGATTTACTCAGGAAAATCCTCAAATTCTAGCTACCAAACAAGCAATATTAGTCCAAAACAAAAACGAAATCGAAAATTTCAAGTGAATACACTAATCACAGTCATTACAGATCTCATGAGTATTGTAACAAGTAGATCGGGATGAATTAGTGCAAACAAATTAACATGAGAGAATCGAATCAACATCCAACTTACGCAGATCTAGATCACAGAAAAACAAGCGTAAAACTGAGAATTCAATCCAAGAAACATGATAAGCAGCTAAAAAATCATACGAGGAAAAACTAATCCAATACGAAGAGATAACGAAATCGTGGATCGAAGAAAGCAAGAAACATAGAGAAATCAAAGCGAGAGAGATTGAAAACGTACTTTGATTGAGCTTTAAGGTTTTGCTTCTCTCTGATTGCCGGAGAGGAGACGAGGAGACGAGAGAAGCTGAAATGAAGAATGGAAGATAGGGAGTGTGGTTTTTAAACAGCAGAAATTCAGGCGAAATGCAAATGAAATTCAACCCAAATTCAACTAGTTTCCGTTTAGGCTGCCGGGAAAAAGTTACTTGCAGAAGCAAACAAATATATTTTTCCCGTTTCTTTAATAAAAAACTAACATTACAGTTGTAAAGTTTCTCTCATAAAAATATTAAAAAAATAAAAATCGATATTTACAATTTATATGATATTATAAATATATAATATAATATTTTTTTATATAATTAGTTATTAGATAATAATTAATATATTTTACAATATATTTATTAAAAAATTATTTTTTTAAATTTAAATTCAAAATAAAAAAAATTCACTTGCAAAATTTCATAGTTGAATTGTGAGGTTAATAAATATATTAAACCAAAAGATATATTAATTATTGTTTTTGGTGATTCGGTATTATCACCCCAAATGGAGTTTTTTTTTTTTTTTTTTTTTTAATTATAGTTATAGATGAGAGATTGGGTAAACTAGTACCCATTAATTTACAACATAATTTGGAGTCAAGATATTAATGTGAAGTAACTAACCCTCTAAATTATCCAAAAAAAAAAGAAAAAAAAGAAAAAAAAAAGAAGTAATTTTTGAGAGAAAATTGCAGGTGTTTGACTATACAAAAAAAATTTAAGATTCTACTTATGTTTAATGGATTAAAGTTGTCACTTTTTTTAAAGAAATAACATTTTGAATTTTTCTAGTTTTTATGAGCCATTGTAGCCAAACACAAGCAAACACTTCCGAATTTGGCCAATTTTTTTAATTTTCTATTTTTAATTTTTCTGTTAATTTTCTTATGAAGTTTGACAACAGCCTTTAACAAACAATTCAGAGAGATTTTGGAATTGAGAATGGCTTTTCCTTTTTGTTCTTTTATTTATTTATTTTTTTTGGTACAATGGTGGTTGGCTTTTTCCAGGGTTATGATTAGAAAATACTAAAACATATTTGATAAATGTTTATTAAATGTATTTAAATATTTTTACAATCTTAATTGTATAATTGAAAAAAGATATTTAATTTTGTTTGAATTTAAAGAGTGTTTAATAAAATTTAAAAATATTTACTTAAAAAATAAATTTTTATCATAAATTTAACTTTTTATTAAAAAGTAAAAAAATTACTTTATAGAGCAACCTTTAATCTGAAGGCAAAAAAAGACTTCAAGGTAAATTTTAAAAAACACTAACATTAAGGTGTATTTAGTTTGAAAAAAATAAAAAAAAAATGAAAAGATGTCATGTCCTTTTATTTTTTTTCCAATCTCCTCTTATCGCCTTCTCTTAATTGAATAAATAAAGGCATTAAAAAAAATTTAAAGTAAGGGTCGTAAAAACATTTCTTCTCTTAATTGAATAAATAAAGGCATTAAAAAAGGTTTAAAGTAAGGGTAGTAAAAACATTTATTCTTTTGTATTTAAATTTACTAAACAAGTTTTTGGTTCGCATATTTCGTTCAGCCGCGTCAATCGATCTTAAGAAACGGATTTTTTGTGGCGTTTTGGATTCGGAGTAAAAGGAAGTGTGTTAATTAGTCTACTCTCCCGCCGTCCAAAGAGACGGTCTGGGAGGACTCGGTGGCCATGTGATGATGTGGGTGTATTTGGACATGACACCTAGGCTAAAATGGGAGTTAACACGTCAGCAGGACGGCGAAAATGGGTTGGGCAGCAACTCTTGTCGGGTGCCGCCCCCGCCTATCAAAGCCTACTCGATCAAACGTTGGCAATGGGTCCACTTGTTGCCTCTACCAACATCAACTCATGCTCTTTTACACCTATGCTGATCTCATTGTTTCCTTTTAATTTTATTTTATTAAAAAAATTATACAATTTAAACTAAACAAAACAATTTTAATTAAGATGACATGATATTTGAGATAAATTCTTGACATTAAGAATTATTTTTATTTAATAATTTATATTTTATAATTTAATATAATTTAAATTATAAAGTAAAATTCTTTTAGTTTATTTTGTGCAAAATATATGATAAAAAAAATAAGTAAAGATTTATTTATATTTATTAAAAATGTTTATTTTTAAAAAAAATTATAATAAATTTTAACTATCAAAATTAAAAA
>BPVZ01000065.1:209030-219585 GCA_020521535.1 Rubroshorea leprosula | reverse complement strand
TCTTTTATATTTTATTATAAAATTTATATTAAAATTAAAACTTAACTCACACATTTTATTTTTAGTTTTTTCAACGTGAAATTTTTTCCACTCAATAAAGAACTTTATTTTTTTCTCCTCTCCCTTTCAACCTATCCCCCAAAACTTTCTCTCTTTTTACTTTTTATTCTTTTGGCTAAGCCAACCCCCACTCTTTTCTTTTCTTTCAGCTATTTTGTTCAAAATAATAAAATTCGAATAAGAAGAAAATTAAAGAAGAAGAAGAAAATAAAAGAAGAAGAAATCATGATTTCGGTGAATCAAAAGGAAAATATATATTCTCTCTAAAGTAGTGGATACAAGAAATCTTATTAAAAGGCAGAATAATTATCCAAGGAAAGTTTTTTACAAATATTAATTAAGGTGTGATTATGGTTCAAGAAAACAAAAATCTAACAATTTTGGTCCTTATTTTCTTCATTTATTCCTTTCAAAATTTTCCTTATACATGTTTGATTCCCAATATATACGTTTCCCTATATTTGCCATGATTTTATTGTAGGGTTTACCAAGTTACCGCTCATTCTCCTCTTATTCCAGGTAACTATATTTTTGCCCTATGTGTTCTTGATTATTATTATTATTATTATTATTCCCTATAAGTGACTGCTGTACGTGTTCTTTAATATATATTTTTTAAAGTTTTTGCTGGCTAATCTTTTGATGTTTTGCATACTTAATGCATTATTTTCCATTTCCTTTTTACTAATTTTTTGTTATTATTATAAGTTGCATATATACTTTCTCTTGTGAAGCCTGTTTGGTTGAGATGATAATGATTTTAATTAATGTAATTATTATTATTTGAAAAAAAACCTTCTGAAATGACATATTTTGAATCTATCCAAGGGTTGTGAAGTTATTTGGGTCTCATATTGATTGTGTTAGCAACTGCATGCATGGCTGTCTCAATGGAATCTCTATTTTAAAAGTAAAATAAAAACTCAAGTCATTTAAGGTTAGAGTTATATATTAGAATTATACTACAATATTTTATAGAATAAATTATGCATAAAATTATTGCATATAACTGAAATTTTCAATTTTTTTTTATCATAAATGCTCAATCAAATAGCCATTTAAATTAATGGTTTCTGAATTCAAAAAGTCAATAAATTATGCATATGATTTTAATTAAATTATCTTTGTAACTGAAATTTTACTGTCAATAATTAGAAAGAAGAAGTATTTGAGGTTTTCTTTGATTTCTTTCAATAATTTTCAAAGAATTTTGATCCTCTCCAATTCTTGCAGTTTTCACAATGTCAAACGAAAAGGTGGATTTTTCACTCAAAGAAACTTCTCCTAAAATCGGCGGAGGGAGAGTTTCTGGTAGCGAGAGACTGACGTCCTCCTTTGACCTTGTCGAACAACTTCATTTCCTCTACGTAAGAATTGTCAGAGCCAGAGGCTTGGCGGAGCCCTGTGACCCTTTTGTGGAAATCAAAATTGGAAACTACAGAGCTACATCAAGAGACTTTGAGAATAGATTCGACCCGGAGTGGAACCAAGTGTTTGCATTTACCAAAGATAGAATTCAAGCAGTGTCTGTGGAGGTCTCTGTGAGGGACAAGGTGAGTGCTGCAATCATCGGAGTTGTGTCATTTCCTATCTCTGACATTCCTAGCCGTGTTCCTCCCGACAGTCCTCTGGCGCCGATATGGTACATATTGGAGGATCAAGATGGGAAGAAAGGGGAGAGAGGAGAGTTAATGATGACTGTATGGATGGGGACGCAGGCTGACGAAGTTTTCCCTGAGGCTTGGCATGCGGATGCTGCGGCTGTCAGTGGTGAAAGCATCACGAATACTCGTTCCAAAGTGTATCTTTCTCCGAGACTTTGGTATCTCAGGATTAATATAATTCAAGCACAGGATTTGGTGTTCCCAAACAGGAACAGGAAACCGGAGGTTCTTGTTAAGGGCATTCTTGGGCATTTAGTTTTGAGAAGTAGAGTTTCGAAGGACAATAGTATCAATCCCACATGGAACGAAGACATGATGTTTGTAGCTGCGGAACCGTTTGATGATCCTTTGACTCTGACAGTGGAGGATAAAATCGGGGAGAACATGGAGGAATGTTTGGGGAAATGTGTGATTCATTTATCCAAAGTGCAGAAAAGGAATCTTCCAATGGCTGCAAGTGCTAATTGGTACAATTTGGAGAGAATTGTGAAGGAGGGTGAAGAAGGCAGGGATGTGAGATTTGCTAGCAGGCTCCATATGAGGGTTTCTCTGGATGGAGGGTATCATGTTGCGGATGAATCTACATATTACAGTAGTGATTTCAGAGCAACAGCTAAGATGTTATGGAAAGCCCCCATTGGAGTCTTGGAATTGGGTATCTTGAATGCGACAGGGTTGATTCCAATGAAGTCGAAGAACCAGAAAGGAACCACGGATGCTTACTGTGTAGCCAAATATGGACCAAAGTGGGTGAGGACCAGGACAATTGTTGACAGTCTCGTTCCGAAATGGCACGAACAGTACACCTGGGAGGTTTATGATCCATACACAGTGATTTCAATCGGAGTTTTCGATAATTGTCACTTGGAAGGAGGAAGGGGAAGGGATCAGACGATTGGGAAGGTGAGAATTCGACTATCTACACTCCAAAGTGATAGAATTTACACACTTTCGTATCCACTCATAGTGTTGCACCTCGGTGGAGTGAAGAAGATGGGGGAACTTCAGTTGGCTGTGAGGTTCACTTGTTCAAATTTGACCAATTTGCTTATATGTTACTCGCAGCCTCTGTTTCCCAAAATGCATTATAGTCATCCCCTGTCTGTGTTTCAAATCGATAGCTTGAGGGACCAAGCTTCTAACATTTTGTGCCTGCGGTTGTCCAGGGCGGAGCCGCCGTTGAGGAGGGAGGTTGTGGAGTACATGCTGGATGTTGGTTCCAACATGTGGAGTATGAGAAAGGGTAAGGCTAATTTTGCGAGAATTGTTGCTGCTCTTGATGGATTAGTTGTGGCTTGGAAATATTTGAACGAGATTTGCAAATGGAAGAATCCGACAGGCACGGTTTTCGCTCACTTCCTTTTCTTGGTTGTTCTTGCAAACCCGCAAATGATCATTGTCGCATTCTTCGTTGGCTGTTTCTTCTTGGGGCTATGGAATTTCAGGAATCGGCCAAGACGCCCTCTCCACATGGATACCAAAATTTCCCTCGCTGAAACTGCAACCCCCGATGAATTGGATGAGGAGTTCGACAGGTTTCCGTCGGCGGCGCCAGTGAATCGTCTTCGGGTGAGATATGACCGGCTGAGGGGGATTGCGGGGCGGTGTATATTGGTGATGGGAGACATCGCGACTCAGCTGGAGAGGTTTCGATCCCTGTTGAGCTGGAGAGATCCCAGGGCTACTATGCTGTTTGTGGCGTTCTGTTTTGTTGCTAGTGTCGTCGTGTTCGTTACTCCTTACAAGGTTTTGCTTGCAGTAGGCGGGTTCTATGTAATGAGGCATCCGAGGTTGCGGGTTAGTCTTCCCTCTGCGCCACAAAACTTCTTCCGCCGGCTGCCCACGAGATTAGATAGCATGCTATGAGATTGAATGAAGCATGCTTCGTTTTGATTTTTGTAATTTCTTCATGATTTTTCAACCTTTTATAAAATAACATTAACCGTGTTTTCTTCATTTTGGGAATGAATGAATGATTAGATACTTGATATCCTAAATTTTAGGAAAAAATTTCATTCGGCTGTTACTTTCATTTAGTTGGCTTTCCAAAAGACCTTATTTGGCTTATCACTAATGCTAGAGAAATCTTCCTCATAATCCCCTTTACCTTGCCATAATACATTAGCCATTTTTTCTTCTTGTTTGTTTTACTTCTAGAGATATATGTGCGTTTTTCTGGGGTGTATTGGCTTCCACGTCTTATTTCTGCTTTTCAACAATTTCCCAGTTGTCTTGCTACACATCCATAATCCCAATGTCCATCTTTCTGTCTCTTTTCATAATCAGAACATCGGTTGCTTAAATGAAATGACACATCAAAACAGGCTTTTTCATCATTACCATTCTGCCGCTCTTTCCTATCATAACCCATCCTCTATCTTTACTCTTTAGGCTTTGCCTTTGATTCTATTTTATGTAGTATTTAAAAGAAGAGGCGAAAAAAAAAAAAAGCCATTGATGTAGTTTGAATGAAGTTCAGTACTTGGAGGTAAGTTTCCGGAACATGAGCTGGTTTCTTTTTTTGGGTTATGATTAATTTATTATCGTCCTCAACACTCTGGTGAATGTACTTTGTAGCTTTATCCCAATCTGTTTGTGTTTATTACTGACTGAAGTTTCTCACTTTCATTTTTTCTTCTGGGTTTTGTTTTACTCTGTTCTCAAATATTTTATATATTACCTTGAAAGCGTGACTTTTGATGGTCGTCTTTGAAGATGGTGATCACGAAGTGATCAGTTCTTTGAATCTACCCACTGTTCAACTGTGTTTTCCATGGCTTTACCTTATGAGCCTTTTTGCCTTGCAAAAAGAATACCCTCCTCTCCTCTTATTTTCCTTTACTTTGCTTTCCTCTCTTCTTTTTGAACTTGTTCTAGGGTAAACGGTGTCTTTGGCTGGCTTCTGTGATCCTTGATGTGGCTCTGATTTTGGGTGTTTTCACTCTCTCTAAGTTACAACCCAAATGGGTTTTGGAGAAAACCCTCCAAAAAGTGACATTTTTATATTTGGCTAGTGTTTTATTTTACTGTCTAGACCAACACAGCCTTAATTTGACTGGGTTTTTCCTTAGCGTTTCTAGGATTTGGGATTTGGGATCCAAGCCAAGGCAGTATCCAGTCGTAGCTTTTGAGGAACTGATGGATTAACAGCACTCATTGTGGTAAATCTGAGTGGGATGCTTTTGTTTCCCACTTTTGTTTCCCAGAAACAAATTTGCCCTTTTTCTGGAAGATCTGTCTTCTTTACCGACCCTATGTCTTCTGAATCTGTCTTTCACTTCCTGTTCTTCAGAGCACTTGTATATCTTGAATTACTATCTTCCTTGGTGTTCTAGGATATTCGGCCTCTAAGGCACTGCCATAATTGCCATATGAATATGGGAAGGAATCCTTTCCCTTCTAGAGGTAGGAGAGTTGGAGGAGTGGCATGCCTTCTCCTAGTACTCAATGGATGTTCAAAGTAAACATTTTCAATTCCTTAATCTTATTTTTTTAATTTCTTCTCACTGATCTTTTTCTAAATATTGTTAAACAGGTAATGGATTTTATATCTGTAGCTAGAATTTGATTGCTTGTGCCAGATGATTTAGAGACTTATGCAGATAAAAAATAAGGGTTGCTTCAATTAATATTGGTTAAGGAATATAGAATGTCGTGATGATTGCTTCTAAACACAAATATAAACCATTTGCTATTTAAAGCTTTTTCTCCCTGATTATAATTAGTGTAATCTTATACTATTATATTTTGCACCAAATTATGTAATTACTAAGATCAGCTCAGGTTTTAACTCATGATTCTTACATTGAAACTCAAATTATCATTAGTTAATTAGTTTATTTGTTTTGAACACAATTGATAAATTAGTAATTTGGTTATCTATGAGACCTCTAGTAGAGAAAGTGATAATATTGTACATGATTTCAGGGCCATTAGTTAGGTTGGATAACTTGTTTTTTCATCTTACAAGGTGTTTATATGTTGGATCAAGGGCATCGATGTTAAGTTGTGTATAAAGCATTTGAAATCGCAGTACAAGTTTGGTGTAAAGTTGATTGTAGAATCCATTTCTGGAGAAGGGATGGAGGGATTGTAAAATTGTTTTGCTCTAAAGAAAAACAATGAAAATGGAGAGCAGAACAACTGAACTATTTCATTGAAACTTGAATTATGTACAAGTTTGGTATGACAGACAAAAACAAAAAGTAGCAACCATGTGAACAGAATAGTTTTTCCTAAACCTTTGCTACCTTTTCTAAAGTAATTGACCAAGAGCAACTAAGCATAAAGACAAAGTAGAATTAAAATGCAACAAAAAACTTGGAATAAATTGAACTAAATCAATTTCATGAAGTCTAGTTCTTGAAATCTTTATTTCTTCAAAAATACCCGTAAAGTATGTGCAGACTTGCTGCCACAGCTTCAACACTCCTCCTTGATAGCAACATTACACATGCCAAGCATACCCCTCAAATATTCGAAACTTGCCTTTTGCAATCCTTTGGTAAAAATATCAGCTAACTGTTCCTCAGAACTGCTGTACAATAACTGAATTTCACCATCTTGAGTTGCCGGTCTCAAAGTTTGGTATTTGATCTTTATATGCTTAGTTCTCTTGTGAAAAACAGGATTCTTGGCAATTGCCACTGCTAACTGGTTATCACAAAGCATTTCAGTAGGCTTTGTTTGAGGATACTTAACATCAGCTAGTAATTTCCTTAACCAAACAGCCTGATTCACAGTTACTGCAGTAGAGATGTATTCTGCTTCAGCTGTGGATTGTGCAACTGAATCTTGCTGTTTCTGTGATCCCCAACTAATCATGCCTGAGCCAAGAGAAAACAATAACCTAAGGTACTCTTCATATCATCCTCAGATCCTACCCAGTTACCGTTGGAGTAGCCAATTAACTTGACATCACTAGTTCTTGGATATTTAATACCAAAATCCACAGTGCCCTTAACACACCTCAAAACTCTCTTCACTCCATTGAGATGATTTTCACGTGGAGTTTGCATGAATCTGGATATCAAGCTAATTGCTTGCATGATATCAGGTCTGGTGGTAGATAAATACAACAAGCTGTCTATCATGCTTTGATAAATACCAACATCAATCTTAGGAAAACCGTCATCAATAGCAAACTTTTCACCAGAAATAGGAGTGTTCATTGCCTTGCAATTTGTCATGGCAACTTTGTCAAGGATTTCAATTGCATATATTTTCTGGCAGATAAAAATACCATTGCAAGATTGAGTCACTTCCATACCAAGGAAATAAGACAGCTTTCCAAGTTCATTCATGTTGAACAAGCTGATTATCTCAACTTTAAATTGACTCAAAGCAGCCTCATAACTTCCTGTCACAAGTATATTGTCAACATAAAGAGACACAATCACAAGTTTTTCATTTTTATGCTTCACATACAGAGTTGCCTCACTCAAGCTTTTCTCAAATCCCAACTTCAACAAGTGGTCATCAATCTTACCATACCAAGCTCTTAGAGCCTGTTTTAATCTATACAGTGTTTTCTTGAGAAAATAAACTTTTTCTTTTGCTTCTTTCTATACGTAGCCCTGTGGTTGCTCAACATATATTTCTTCATTCAAAGTTCCATTTAAGAAGGCTGACTTGACATCTAAATGATAAACAACCTAGCCTTTATGAGCAACAAGAGCCAAGAGAAGTCTGATTGTTTCAAGTCTAGCAACAGGAGCAAAGGTCTCATTGAAATCCACATCAGCAAGTTGAGAGTAACCCTTTGCTACCAATCTAGCCTTATGTTTGTTAAGACTACCATCAGAATTCAATTGACCCCGAAAACCCACTTGACTCCAATGACACTTTTGTTTTTATGTCTATCAACTAGTTTCCAAGTGTCATTCAACTCAATCATCTTGAGCTCCTCCTCCATTGCAGCACTCCAATCTTTTGAATTTGTTGCTTCATTAAAATTTAAGGGCTCTTCATAAGCTATATTGCGCCTGTCATAAATATTATCCAGAGACCTCGTCCCTCTAATAAGCATAATCATCATCAAAATCTTGTTCAGATAAGTTGTCTGCATTTTCCTCCAGATTGCTCAACTCAATAATTGAACCAACATCAGTGTCTGCTAATTGACTGTTGTGACTCACCTCAGATTTTTTCCAGTCCCATGCAACCAACAAATTTAACACTTCTAGTCATAATTATCTTCTTTGTAGCCACATTATAAATTCTATACCCCTTTGACTGAAAGCTATAGCCAAAAAGATCCCTACTTCTGCTCTTTGATTCAACTTGTCTCTTTTAGATTTAGGAACGAAGGCATGACAAATACAGCCAAACACTTTGAGGTGACTAACTGAAGGTTTAGCGTTAGTCCACACCTCATAGGTGTTTTACCTTTCACAGCTTTAGTTGGGACCCTGTTCAACAAATAGACTGATGTGTTGACTACTTTTGCCCAAAAACTTTTTGGCAAACCTTTCTCAAACAATAAGCACCCAGCCATGTTCAAAATAGATCTGTTCTTCCTCTCACTAACTCCATTTTGCTGAGGTGTGTATGGAACAGTGAGCTGATGTGGGATTCCAGCTTGTTTGAAGAAAAACTGAAATGTTGTTGATGTATATTCACCACCATTATATGATCTCAGTATCTTAATTGTTTTCCCTGTTTCATTTTCCACCATGGCCTTAAACTCAACAAATCTTTCAAACACATTTGACTTTTGTTTCAGAAAATAAATCCAACGCATCCTTCTGTACTCATCAATAAAAAATAGGAAATATTTGCTCCCATTTAAAGAATTGGCCTCCATAGGACCACAGACATCAACTGCAATCCTTCTAAAGCTCTGGTTGCCTGTTCAGTAGGGAATGGTAACTAACTTTGCTTACCAAACTGACATACTTCACACACACAATTAACTTCAAACACAAAGGGAATATCACTAGCCAAATTCTCATTGTACATTCACTTTAGTGATTTTCTATTGAAATGGCTTAGTCTCTTATGCCACAAATCAGAATTATCCTCAAAACCAAACAAGCTTTAAATTCTATTTCTTTCCACTCAACAGGAAAATTGCTTTCATTCATCTTGACAGCAAACAACATAGCACCAATCTCATCATAAACATCACACAGTCTATCAAGAAAATGCAGCTCATATTTGTTTTCAATTAGCTGTGCTACACTAATTAGACTGAAACTTATATCAGGCACATGCAGAACATCACAAATTAGTTTGATACCTGATAGAGTTCTAACAACAGCAACTCCTTTTCCTTTTACTTCCACCAAATCTCCATTTTTGAGCCTACTTTTAAGGTATAACTCCTGTCAATGCTCTTAAAAACACTGAAGCCTAGTGTCATGTGGTGAGTACAGCCATTGTCAATCAACCAAAAGGTAGGATTGAGATCAACAACATTACAATTCTCAACCTTGTGGCCATAAACAACCTCTCCTCCTGCTGTTCAAGATTCTTTGCAATGTTTGCCTTTTGTGATGATTCTGCCTTGGACTTGCAGTTTCTAGCAATGTGACTAAAATGCTTGCAAGCCTTGCACTGTATCCCCCTGCCTTTGCCCTCCTGGTCTTTGAGTGTTTGGCTTACAACAACAATAGTTTGAAGAATGGTTGGTTTTCTGACAATAGATGCTAGGAGGAAATGGTTGCCTTTTTCCTTTGAACTTATTTCCTTGAAAATTTCTCTAAAATTCCTTTGGTCCACCACTCTTCTTTTCAACAACTGGCCTTTTTCCATCTTCTTGATCCTGACCCTTCTCTCTTTCTGTAGCAACAAGAGTGCCCTCTATATTTTCTTCACTCCTTAAAGCCTACCTTTAGTCAATGGCTTGTAAAGAGTTAATAAGTTTAGACGAGGAAGTTGTAGGAAGATCCTTAAAATCCTCCAAGGATGAAATCTTGTGCTCAAACTTTTCTGGTAAACTAACCAAAACCCTTTCAACCACTCTTTTATCTGAGAGTTTTACACTTAGCAACCTAATTCTGTTTACAATCTTCATAACCCTGTTTGAAAGGTTTTGCTTTAAAGAAAAACAACGAAAATGGAGAAAGAACAACTGAACTATTTCATTGAAGCTTGAAATATGTGCAAGCCTGGTCTGACAGACAAAAACAAAAAGTAGCAACCATGTGAACAATATAGCTTTTCCTAAACCTTTGCTACCTCTTCTAAAAGCATTGACCAAGATGAACTAAGCATAAAGACAAACTAGAATTAAAATGCAATAAAAAACTTGGAATAAACTGAACTAAATCAGTTTCATAAAGTCTAGTTCTTGAAACCTTCATTTCTTCAAAAATACCAATAAAGTATGTGCAAACTTGCTGTCACAGCTTCAATAAGGATTACATAAGTATTGATGATAACTAGCTATTATAGTTTGTAGTTAATGGTGACAAAAAGGAATTTTCATTAATAGATAAATGACCATATGGCTTCTTAGTTTGATTTGTTCCATTTAAGATCTCGATGACAAGTCACTTGACTTGTTTCATTCATAGTGGTGTCATTATATATCAAAAAATACTAACCTTGGATTACTTCAGTCAGGAATTTTGAGGTGGTAGATATGGATGAGATATTCTTTTTTAATATCAAGAAATGGAAAAAAAAAAAAGTTTTTGAAGTTTTTGGTAGGAAGTGTATATACGATACCTTCAATCTCTGAAATTGATAAAAAAAGTGAGAAGTAGCTATTAATCCACTGGTCAGAATGATGTTCATGGATCAAAAGTGCAGTGGCAAAACCAAACTTGTAAGAATTCAGGCCGTGTCCTTGTTTTCAACTTACGGTAGTGCTATATCTTTAATTT
>BPVZ01000065.1:181271-205495 GCA_020521535.1 Rubroshorea leprosula | reverse complement strand
CGACCCATTAAGCCTGATACTAACATTTTGGAGCGAAGCATTATATTCGTAAACCAGTTAACTTCTGTACTGGGGAATTCATAATGGTCTTCCTTTTTTTTTTTGAACGTATTACTATGAGGGGATTCGAACCCCATAATGGTCTTCCTTTACTTCAATAATTAGGTCACATCACATGTCGTCCTTTTACTTGCGGTTGCAGGAAGTGTTCAATCGTCCTCCTTTAAGGACTCTGTTAAAATTTGACCGTTATCTCCCACTGTCAACACACTGAAACTTATTTTATTATTTTTTAATTTTAAGTCTCTTCTCACGCACACTCACTATTATCTTCTTCTTTTTTTAATTTCTTTATTTGGTTAAATTTTAATTTGATCTCCCAACTTTTAAATTTATACTAAAATTATCCATTAATTTCAAAAAAATATCAATATTATTCTTAAACTTTAATTTTTAATACCAAAAAAATCTTTCTATTAACAGAATCATCACATAACTCATTATTCTATCACAAATTAATTCTTTTCTAAAATATTAATGATGTATAAAATCAAGCAATTATATTTTATCAACGTGATATATTTCTATTTACATATCAAATTGATATGGTTAAATCCCTAGTTCAGTCCTTCAACTTTCATTTTTGAACTAAATTTACCCTCGAACTTCAAAAAGTACTAAAAAAATCCCTGAACTTCAATTTTTGGGACCAATTTTGTCCTTCTGTCAGTTAAGTGCTGATGTGGCGAAATTCTCCGTTAACAAGTTCAATTTCTATTAATATTTAATATTACCTGGAAATAAAATAAGTGACATGGCATCTTTTAATTATAAAAATATTATGACATGGCACAATGAATATAATTTAATAAATAAAAATTTCTCTCCTTTCTTTTTTTTTTCTCCTTCTCTTTCCTTTTCTCCTTCCCCTCATTACTGGGTTCGAAGGAACCAACACCAGCGCCTGGGTTCCTCGAACCCAAGCGCGGGTTCCTCGAACCCAAGCACGGGTTCCTCGAACCCAGGTGCTGGGTTCCTTCGAAGGAACCTAGGCGCTAGTTCCATTGAACCCGGGCCCTGGGTTCCTTCGAAGGAACCCCTCACCTGGGTTCAATGGAACTTAGGCGGGTTTAACTCGAACCCACCTAGGTTTTTTCTTTTGTTTCTTTGTTAGCTGTAGTCATACTTGGCTATCTTGGTATGAGATTTAGAGTTTTGTGTGGCTTCTGCTTGCTTGAATTTCAAGATCTAGCTACTATTGGTGTTGATTGAAGGGATGTTGTGTTTTTTACATTTTCCTTTACATATATGGTAAAAGTTTGTTGAGTAATTGATTTTTTGAATCAGATCTATTGGCCATTATTATTGTGCGAGGAACCAGATTTGGGTTCCATTAGAGAGGAGGTTTAGGGAAGAAGGAGATGGTGATTGGAGTGGGAAAGGATGACCAGAACAATGAGGGATGATCGGTGCTGATTGGGTTGCAAGATGAAGAGACATCTAAGGATAGAGAGAGACTAGAAGGGAGAAAAAGAGGGGTTGGAAGATGAAGATTGGGTATTTAAGAAATTTTAAATTTTTTAATAAATTAATTAATTAAAATTACATGGACAATAAAAATATAACAGTGAATCAAGTTATTTTTCACGTAATTAAAGATTTCAAAGAAGAATTGATTTTGTGGCAAATTAATGTGCTATTTGGCACTTCTGTCAACAGAAGGACGAAATTGGTCCCGAAAATTCAAGTTCAAGGATTTTTTTAGTACTTTTTAAAGTATGAGGGTAAATTTAGTTCAAAAATGAAAGTTGAGGGCTAAACCGGGGATTTAACCAATTGATATATAATCAAAGTTGACAAATCAAATTAGTATTTATGATCAAAGTTTAAGGACTAAGTTAGTACTTGTTTTCAAAGTTTGAGGAATAAATTGGTATTTTGAAGACTATTTTGGCACTAGAAATTAATGCTCAAGGATAATTTTGATATTTTTTAAAGATAAGGAATAATTTTGGTATAAACCTAAAAGTTGAAGAACTAAATTAGTATTTCAACCTTTTTATTTACCATCACTACAAACCTGAATTAGTTTTCATTTTAGATTTTCAAAAGATTTTAAAAGTGCATAACTCATATGAATTTAATATATTTAAAATTTTTAATTTTTTATTAATTTTATAAAAATTAAAAATTTATACTTTAATACAAATTTTGTATTAAAAATAAAACTTAATTCACATATTTTTTTTCAATTTTTTCATAGTGGGATTTTTCCCACTCAACAAGAAGCACTTTAGTTTATCTCCCCTCCCATTCAACCCAGGCAAAAAGCCTAAATCTACCTCTAAAATTAGGTAATATGGGTAGATTCATCCATAAACAAAAAATGGAAACAAATTTACTCATAAAGTTTTTCATTTGGATAAATCACTTCAAATTTAACATGTAACGTTATTTGACATTAGCAATCCGTTAACAAATTAATGAATTGATAATGTAAATGATGCAACAAATTAATGGATATTGACGTCAAATGATGTCACTTGTTAAATTTGGGTGATTTGTTTAAGTCAAAAACTTTGTAAGTGAATTTATCCCTATTTCACAACTAGAAAGACAAATTTTCAAAGGAAAAAAAATGATTTAGTGATATATATTTAGATCGATATCAATCTGAAAAGTTGGACCATAAAAATCTAGTATGAAATATTTTTTATTTAGACCAACAACATATTGGTCTAAATATTTACTTTTTTCAAACCGATATCAATTTGAATAATTAAGCCAAAGGCACCATATTTTGATTAATATATTGAGTGAAATATTAAACTACTAAGTCAAACCAAACCACAATCAGTCTAGAAACTTTATTTTTAAATTGATACAGGTTTGGATAATCATTAAAAGAATGGTGGAGTGGATTTAAAATTCTATAATACAAATTAGTAACAGTTTGAAATAAGTAAATTCATACAAAATTTAAAAAAATTTCCAGAGCATAACTTGTCTGAATATATTTAGACTCAACTGCAAATCTTAAAAGTTTGAAGCCTCGGGGAACAATTTTTGGAAACTATATACAAACCAACATCGGTTTGAATAAATATGGACTCAACTGGGAAGTTAAAAGGTTTGAAGACTTGGATAACAATTTTTGAAAACTATTTCCAAACCAATATTGATTAGAATAAATATGGACTCAATTGTAAAAAATGAAAAGTGCCATTCCTATATGGGTGCTAGTAAATTGTCTTTGGGTGAGATATGATCGACTGAAGGGGATTGCAAGGCGATGTATACTAGTTAGACTTGGCAAACAAGTCGGATTGAGTGGGTTTGAATTGGGTTGTCTCGGATCTCAAGTTTTTTGAATTTGGTCATTTCGAGTCTTGAGTTAAAGGGGTAAACTCATGACCTACCCACATGGGTCTTGAATTGGATCGAATGGACCTAACTTTTAAAAAAATTAAAATTAAAATTAAAAATTTTCTATATTTTTTTTGTATTTTTCTTTAATAAAGTCTAACACTAATTAACTATTTAGTTAGAAAAGTCTATTAAATGCTAAGTTTCATTTCATGACTCAATTTTCATTCTAATCTCAAGAAAAAGATAAGGGAAAGATTACTAATTACATAGGTGGAACTAATTAAAATATATGTCCAATATATAATACCTATACAACATTTAGATTTCATAATTTCATAAAGGTATTAACTTTCATTAAAAAAGAGACATGAAGGATTAGAGTTCAAAAGACAAATCCAATATATACGTTAATATCTAGTGCCTATTCAATATTTATATGGGTATTATACAAAAAAATACAATTCTTTTCAATATTTAGGACATTATACAAAAAATATAGCCTTAATCAATATTTAAGTTCAAAAGGCAAATCCAAAATATGTCTAAACAAATACAAGAAGAAATTGAATCGGGATTGATTTTTATTAACTAGGAACAAATTATTAACTAAGAACAACTTAGCAACTAAGAACAAACTTGATGTTCTTGTTTTTGTACTTCTAATAGTGATCATGGTACCTTAACCACTGGGTTTTGATTTTCAATATGCATTCTTGCTTCCTATTATAAAGAAAAAAAAAAGGATCTTTTTTATGGTGCCATATGACACAGCTCATTATTTGCCACCTAATTTGATTTTTGATGTGAGTGCCACCAAAAAGAAGGATCACAGAGCTTGAGATGAAGAAGGGGAGAGTGAGAGTGGAGAAGAGGAAAAGTTGAGTGAAAGTGAGATTGACAGGCGGTTAGGGTTTGAGTATTTTATTTATTTCTACTTTTAAAATTAGGAAATAAGAAATTTAAAATTAATCTTTAAGTAATCTCATAAAAAATGAACAAAAAAAGTTCAAGTCATTTTGGGTGACCCAACCCATTTGGGTTTGGGTAATTTTAGTTCGGGTTATTTTAGATTTTAGATTAACATATATGACCCATGACCCAACCCAAAATAAATGGGTTGGGTTGGATTTTTGGATTTGGTCTAATTTTGCCAAGTCTAATACTGGTGATGGGAGGCATCGCAACTTTGTTAAGGAGGTTTCGTTCCTTGTTGAGTTGGAGAGATCTTAAGGCTACTTTGTGACTTGTGGCATTCTGTTTTGTTGCTAGTGTCATTATGTTTGTTACTCCTTACAAGGTTTTGCTTGCAATAAAGGGGTATTATGTAATTAGGCATTCGAGGTTGTAGATTAGTCTTCCCTTTGCACCATAGAACTTTTTCCACTGACTGCCCACAAGATTATATGTCATGCTATGAGATTGAATAAAGTGTGCTTTCATTTGATTTTTACAATTTCTTCATGTTTTTTCAACTTTTTATAAAATAATATTAACCATGTTTTCTTCATTTTGGGAATGAATGAATGATTAGATACTTGATATCCTAAACTCTAGAAAAAAATTTTCATTTAGCTATTACTTTCATTTAGCTGGTTTTCCAAAAGGCCTTATTAGGTGTATCACTAGGACAAAGACTCTTACTGCTACAGAAAGTGCTCAACTAGTGAGAGTATGATTAATGTCATCTTCATTCTCAATTAGCTATTTTATATGTATGCAAGGTGTGATAGTTTATTTTCTTTTCTTTTCTTTTTTTTAATTTGAATGATAGAGTATGCTTAGGTCATGCTTGGTTTGAAAGAAGAGAGAGGAAGGGAGGAATGGGAATTCTTTTATTTAATTTGTAAAAAGTTTCAAAGGGAGAGGGACTGAATCCTTCTATTTCTTTAATCTCCCTCACTACTACAAACAGGGTCTTATTCGATTAATATCTTGACCGAATAAATACGAATTTTGACTGAATAAGAAGTACTTTGTCAAATTGCTTGACCAAATTGTTGATCCAAATATCCACTGTACGAAATAGTAATTTGGACAAAATTTTATCTTGATAAAAAATGTTGGACAATTTCGGTCAAAAAATTTGACCGAAAATATTATTAGGAAATCTTTTATTTTAGACTATTTTGGTCAAAATATTTGACCGAAAATGTTATTAAGAAATATTTTATTTTAGACTATTTCAGACAAATTTTTTGATCGAAATATTATTTTCAAATTCAAAAAAAAATTAATATATTTGTGTAATTATAGTATACATATAATTGTTTTTTTTTATAATTACAAAATATATTTAATTAATAAATAAGAATCTATTTATTTTATCGAAATTCAAATATATCAAAGTTTTAAATTGAATATTATACAACAAAAATCAAAATTCTATAAAAATATTTAAATTTAAGCAAAATGGTGGAGAGTTAATTACTAACTTTTTCTTTTTTTTTTGTTTAGTTTCTCCATCCCTTAATACCAAGAAATAGTTAATCACAAATTACAAACTAAAAGGGAAACTTAATGAAAAAGAAAAAACTATAAAGTTTTAATGAAATATAAACAATAAAAAAAATACTACATGAGATGCCTCCTTAAAATGCCTTTAATTTCTATTATAAAATCCTGCAAAAAATAAAATCGATATCAATATTAATTGAAACAAGCTTGTAAATTGTAAAAGAAATAAACCAATAAGATTAAAATTAAAGGAAGAAAGAAAATGAGAGAAATTTAAGGAGATGAAATTAAAGGAAGGAATGAATGAGGAAAAAAGAATGTGAGAAAATGGAGGAGAGGATGAGAGGAATGAATGAAAGGAAAGGGAAAGTGAACAAAAGAGAAGATGACAAGAAGGAAGAAATGAAAGAAAATTATGGAAGTAAAGAGAAATAAGGAGGGGAAGTAATTAAAAGGAAGAGAAAGATGAGAAATATGGGTGTGGAAGGCGAAATGAACGAAAAAGCAGAAAGAAGGAAGAAGGAAATGTGTAAAATACAATTTAAAGTGCCTACAATGTTTTTATATGGTTTAGATTATTTCGATCAAAATTTTTGACCGAAATAGTTCTGGCGGACAATTCAAAATGTTTACTTGATTTGTGGAGGCCAAAACATTAATTTCGGATAAGAATTTTGGTCGAAATAATTTTGGTGAAAAGTTTAAGAAATTTCACTTAATTCTTGGAGCCAAAACAATATAATTTCGGTCAAGCATCTTAACCGAAATAGTTTCTTAGAAAATTTAAAAAAAAATTTAAGAAAGAAAGCATCATAGTAATATAATTAAAAAAAAGAGGAGACAATTATTTCAATCAAGATGTTTGACCAAAATAGTTTTATAGAAAATTAAAAAAAATTAAGAAAGGAAGTGCTATACTAATACAATTTTAAATAAAAGGAGAGTTATTTCGGTCAAGCATTTTAACTGAAATAGTTTCTTAGAAAATTAAACAAATTTAGGAAAGAAAGCGTCATAGTAATATAATGAAAAAAAAAAGGAGACAATTATTTCAATCAAGATGCTTGACCAAAATAACTTCATAGAAAATTAAAAAAGTTTAGGAAACGAAGCGTCATACTAATAGAATTTAAAAAAGAAAAGGGAGACAATTATTTCGGTCTAAATTTTTATCGAAAAACATAATTAAATTAAAACAAAAATTACTTAATTAATTTGGTCAAAATTTTTATTGAAATGCTTACTATTTTATTATTAATATAATTCAGATAAAATATTTGACTAAATTAATGGTGGCGCCAATTGGCGTTCTTTTATTTCGGTTAAAATTTTGACTAAAATAATTTTAGACCCAATTATTATGTTAAACATCTTTTAATCGGACTAAAACATATTTCAGTCAAAATACTTGACCGAATTAAGTTTTATTTCGGGCAAAATATTTTCTTGTCCGAAATATTTTGTCCAAAATAAAACTTTTTCTAGTAGTGTCTTTCGTTACTCAAACTAAACATCTTGTGAAAGCGATATTAAAAGAGAACCCTAAATTGCCTTGCCTAGTTTGTTCAAGCATGAGAAAAAGTAAGTTAGAGAAATTTTGGAGCAAAGAGTTCTTCAACTTCAGGGATTAAGTAGGGGTTATTCCCTAATTTTATTTGTTTCTTTTTTGGGTTGAGATATGCATATCTTTATCAAATTTGGGCCATTGACCTTTTTTTACTAGTTTTAGGCTTAGCCTGATATTGCCCTATCCATATTAAAGTCCTTTTATTGCTTGCTATCTTCTCCAACTTGATAATCGTTATATAGCACTTATCACTATGGTTGACTTACTTGGTATCACCAACGTCATGCTACAAAATCACCCCATTTTCTTTTCTTTAATTGGTTTTCAATAGTCCTTATCGGCGCAAGATAGATCCAATAAGTCAAAATCACCCTATTCAATTCTTTATCCAATCCTAGAGTGAACCCAACTTCTAACCCTTAATCTTTCAAACTCAGTAACTCTTTGCCATCTCAAATCTTCCATCTTTTTTGAATCTCATTCCTTCTTTTTTTTTTATTTCACTATTAATGGCAAACCTCTCTCTGATTTGACCTTCTCCCCAATCCCCAAATTGTGCCTCTTTTCCACTTTGGTTTCACTACCTCGCATCCTTGGTGATGGTGGAGATGGTGGAGTAATCGGGTAGAGTCCTGTGATTACTACCTTAACATGTATGCTGAAAAGAAGCTCAACAAGGTTGATCTTAATGAGTAGAGGCTATCTAAGTGGTTAAATTGTGCATTGTTTAATGACCCCCTAAAAAAGCCCTATGTCATTGATAAGTTAGGGAATATTTTCAACAAAGAAGCTCTTGTGGAGGCTTTTCTAGAGAAGAAACTACCTAAAGGGTTTGGCCACACAAAGGGTTTGAAGGTTATGGTAAATATTAAATTATCCATGATTCTTAGAAAGGAATCAAAGGTTGATGGTGCCAGGTTTTAGTGCCCAATCTGGGTTTTGAGTTTATCGAGAAGTATAAACTTTTGCATTGAGAACTTGTGGGCATGAATTGAGTGCAAAGGCATTGAAGGAGGTGACGTTGTCTTCTTGTTTGATGTGTCATGAGGATTTTACAAAGTCAAATAAGTTTGTGATCAATGGTAACGATGAGGAAGTGGCAACTTTTAGGGAGAGAATGGAGGAGGAGAAAGCAAAGATCAAGGACAAGAAGGTAGCAAAAAAGGTAAAGAATAATGTGCCTTTGGTGTCAATGGTAAGGATGAAGATGTTGGATTAGATTCGTTGTGAAGGACAAAGAGGGTGCTTGATGTTAAGAATGTGAAGGAGAAGCAAGGTAACGCAAAGCTTGAGAATGCTAATAATGGAACCAGTAATGAAGCTGTGAAAAGGTTTAGAGCTGCAAATATGGCACCACCTAATACCACAAAGGAAGTATATGCTTTGATATTTATTTACTTCATCGAAGTCTATTTTTAAGGAAACATATACGTGTAGATCTCTTCCACTTGGTTGAAATTGATTGCTTAAGGTTTTTCTAGTATAAGGCATCTTTCTTAAGGTGATGTCTATTGTCTTAGTGTGATGCCTTATCAGTTGTAATTTGTAGTTAATTAATAGAGAATTTTCATGTATTTGATATTAACTTACCTTAATTGTATTGTCCAACTTTTAACAAATGAAATATACTTTATCTAATTGACAATTTTGTCATAGCTTTAGTTTCAATTGTAAGTTGTGACATATTGCTTTATGGTTGTTTGATCAATTATTAGGGAAACCTTGTTATATTTAGTAATCCATCCTTAAGGTGTTGGAAGGGATGAAAGATTTGTAACAAGGGGATTAAATGGTTCAATAGCACCCGTAAGCTATTGGGAAAGTGATTGCGTAACCTTGTTAAATTTAGAGAAAACTATCCTTGTGGTATAGGATTGGGTTTGTAAGAGATTGTAACAAGAGGTTGAATTGTCAAAGGTGGATAATGTCAACAAAGCTATTGCAAATGATTGCCTCTAGACTTAAAAGTTGGAGGAGAGCTTTTAAATCCAAATCAAACTCTTAAGCAGGCAATTTGAAGAGTGGACTAAGCACAAATTGTGACAAAACCATAATAAATCCTTATCTTTTGAGCTTTATCTTCCCTTAACTTTTAATTTCTACACTTTAAATTATTTGTTTGCAATTGCTTGTGAGTGTTCATTATTTTGCTTTTGAAAATTGCATAAAGTTTTTGAAAACCCAATTCACCCCCTATTAGCTTGCCATCATCTGGGCCATTATAAACATAATCAAGAATTATGTCTTTCTTATCAAGCACTCTACTTGTGCCATCTTTTAATTGAAAAATATAATTATTTTGCCTCTATCTAAAAACAACAACATGAAAATAGTGAGTTTCCTCTTGAGCCCATATAGTATTAATTTTATCAACTAAGATTTTATGTTGCTCCATATTATTAACAGATGGCTAGTCTCATTACAAAGCGTCAAGTTCTTGCTATAGCTTATCAAGATCCTCATATGGCCTTTTTTGGAACATTTCTACACCAAGTCTGTAGATTTTTCTTAAGATAATGCAACTTAGACATCAAGCTAAAAAGGGGGGAATCTAACTTCTTAGTGGACCATCCATGAGAAATAACTTCAGAATATTCATTTTGCACCTGCCACTTCAGTTTATACCAAAACCTTCTTCTCAACATTCTAAGAATAACTTGCAAATATAACAATAATGGACTATGATTAGACCCTATTCTAGTACAATGGAGCAATTGAACATTAGGAAAAAGCCAATGCCAACCATCATTCATCAAAGTCCGATGAAGCCTGTCCCTAGTATTTCTCCTCCATGCCTCCCATGGTCCAAGTATAAACTGAACCTTGAAACCAATCTCCCTTAAAGAACATGCGCCCATTAGCTCATTAAGAATAACTTTGTCAACCACTAATTAAGACTTTCTTTGAAAATATTTTATATAGAGTTTCTTTATATAATACCTTATCTAGAAATATAAATTTATTATTCTTAATTTTTTAATAAATTTTTATTAATTTTAATTAATATTTTATATTAATTTTAAAAATACAGAAGAATAAAAAATAAAAACACTTATAGCTACAATATAGCATAACACCACTCCGAAAAGAAGCCTAAATTGCCTAAGCCTTGACAATTGTGTTTTAGAAAGTCAAAGTTCAATATATGGGAACTAGTCCACAATCCTATCTTGAGATGAAACCGCAGATACCATACTAGAGAGATATCATGACATTTTTTCACTTTTAATTTGCCAACAAACATATATATATATAACAAAAAAAATATTGTATAATTTAAATTTTATCTAATTATATAGCATTTACCATTAAATATAAGACAGGTTAATATTGGAAATTATTTCTTATTAAATGGTTTATATTTTATAATTCAATGTAATCCACATTGTAAAATAAATAACTCCATATATAATCCTCTACAATGTTCATTGCGGCCAAGCATGGCTCCTCCCATCATCCTATCTCCCCCTCTTTGCAAATAATCTTGTTTCTCATGTTCTCAAGTATGGTTGTGCAAAGGAGTGAAGTCAGCGACTTTAAACAAAACATATGGCCCTGATTCTGACAAGTTTTCAGACCAACAACATTTGCAACTGGGCTAGAAGGCCCATTGGTTACAAGCATGAGATTAGTTTACATCCCACTCGGGGTACAAAGAAAAGAAAAAATTGACATTAGCGTACCTCAGTTTTTGATTGGTTATGCGAAACAGGATATTCCAAACAGAAGTACCCCCCCTGCCCCTAAGGCTACAAATTTTTTAATTTTTTTAATATAATTTATTAATTAATTTTAATTTAATAATTAATAAATATGAAGTGTTTTATTATTAATATTATATAATAATTAATAATTATAATTATTAGTTATTTTTTTTAATTAAATTCAATAAAATTAATATTTTAAATAAAAACATAAAAATCAGAACCTCAACCATTTAAAATGTGAAAAATCTTAATAAAATTATATAAATATCTTTAATAAAATTTTCATAACTTGAATGATAATACCTTAATTTTCCACCATCTCAAAAATACAATATTTACAATTTTGCTAGTCATAGCCTGCCCGTCCCCTCTCTTACAGAACACATCTCTGCGCGGAAAAACCCTTCAGATTTTCTTGGAGTGTCAAAAATCAAAATTCTCTTACTCTTTTTTTTTTTTTTTTAATTTCAATTTTCGCGATATTTTTTCTCTTTATTTTCTACTTTTCTCCGATAATTTAAATTCAGCATTTCTTTTTTATTACCCCGAACAATTATACAGTTTTGAAAGGAAAATCATACAACGACCAACTGCTGTTTTTGGTTTTTAAGGATTAGGGTTTTGGATTTTCCTGGGTTTTGAAAAGAAGGAAATATGGGTGCAGAGGGAGATTCGAGCGAGACAAGAGTCGGTGGCAATGGAGAAGAAGGAAGAGGAGTGATGATTAATATCCGGTGCTCAAATGGCACCAAGTTTTCGGTGAGGACGAACCTCGAATCCTCGGTTGGATCGTTTAAAGCTGTTTTGGCACGGAATTGCGATATCCCAGCTGAGCAACAGCGATTAATTTACAAAGGTCGCATCCTGAAGGATGGGGAGACCCTTGAAAGTTATGGTATGTCATTCAAATTTTAATTTTTTTTCCTCCCTTTTTTCCCCCAATTTCTCGGTGTTTGACTTAATCTAGCAATAAAATGTAATTGATTAAGAATGTTGGAATTCCATCTTTATCAATTTTTATTACCAGTCATTTGCGTTTTTCTTAATGAAATTTTTGGTAATTTCTGAAATATGTTTGAAAAATATTATCTTGGATTATACTATTGATATTGGGATTTTATGCCTATTTTGGCTTTTGTAATATGGAACTATTTTTGAATAACAATGGAAACCAAAACTGTGACTCAGGGATGAAGTTTCACTTGTCTGAAAAATATTACATGCTTGCTGCGGAAATTATTATTTGGGAATCCATGATGGCTATTTGCTTCCTAGCTACTGGAGTTAGATAATCTATTCAGTGCTCTATGATAATAGCAACTAAGAATTATGATCTGTTTTTTTGCAAAACTGCTACACGGTCTGTGGCAAATTACTTTTATGTTCTTTGATATGTTTTATTTGACACTTTAATGAGTTTAAATAGTAATTTAGTTGGGTACAGCTACAAGCTACAACCCCTTTGCTACTTTACTAAGGAGCTCCTAGATTAGTTGTTAAATGTCTTGTAACAGATTGCCACTTCCAGGGTTTGCATGTAGTAAACATTCCCTTGTCTTGTTGGTTTTCTACTGCATATTGAAATTTGCAGTTAGATAAATATAGCATAGAATTGACATATAATGACCCAACACCATGACAGTTTCTACCTTTTAGTGGCCTCTATTATTTTATCCTTCTCTTTGACCATTTTGTTCTTCATCCTTTACCTTCTGTTGAAGGTTTACAGGCTGATCACACAGTCCACATGGTTCATGGATTTGCCCCAGCTTCATCTACACCTCCCGCAGCTGCTTCAAATGCTGGAAGTGAGACCACTACACCAACTGTCACAAGGGGTGTTGGTTCTAACGAAGGTGGGGGATTTGCAAGTCCTAGTCTAGGGGCACCTCTATTCCCTGGACTTAATGCACTAGGTGGTACTAGAGCATCTGGTTTATTTGGAGCTGGATCACAAGAGTTTGAACAAGTACAGCAACAATTGACTCAAAACCCCAACATGATGAGAGAAATAATGAACATGCCTGCTATACAGAGCTTGATGAATAACCCCGAGTTGATGCGTAGCTTGATAATGAGCAATCCTCAAATGCGTGAGATTATTGATCGGAATCCCGAGCTTGGGCATATACTTAACGATCCCAGCATTCTTCGTCAGACATTAGAAGTTTCCAGGAACCCTGAACTAATGCGAGAAATGATGCGGAACACTGATAGGGCAATGAGTAATATTGAATCCTCCCCAGAGGGGTTTAACATGCTCAGGCGGATGTATGAGAACGTTCAGGAACCATTCTTGAATGCCACAACAATGGGAAATAGTGGAAATAATTTAGGGTCAAATCCATTCTCAGCTCTCTTGGGGAACCAAGTTGGGACACAAGCTATGGATGCATCCAACACCCCTGCAGCCACAGGGTCTGAAACAACTGGACACTCTGCTGCTCCAAATTCGGACCCACTTCCTAATCCTTGGAGCAATACTGGTGCCAGTGGTAAACTTGCTCTTTAAGTACTTTCATTAAAGTATTGTTGCTTCTCTATGCACTCTCATTGGTCCAATGTATGTTTTCCTTATGCTAGGAATCTAGATTTGAATAAGGTAAAATTATTGCTATGAATTGTCAGGTGGGACCCAGACAAACAGTACAGTGAGGCTAAATCCAGCTTTGGATGCAACTGCACCAGGTGTTGGTGGTCTGGGAGGGGATGGTTTTCCAAATATGGCACATATGTTTAATGGGACACCAGATGCTTCCCAGTTAACTCAATTATTGCAAAATCCAGCCATATCAGAGTTGATGCAGAATATACTCTCAAATCCCCAGTACATGAATGAGGTACTTCCAAGTTCCAGTTTTCAGGATTTCAGCTATTAGTAGTCAATGCCTGTTTGTTTGTGTGAGCAATTTTGCTCTTGCCTTTCAGATGCTCAATCTTGACCCCCAGCTACGTGGAATGGTTGATTTAAATCCTCAAATGAGAGAAATGATGCAAAATCCAGAACTACTTCGTCAGTTATTCTCCCCTGAGACAATGCAGGTATATCTCGTGGGTCTGCATCTCATAACACACTTTAGTTTTTGTATCTATTAAAGGACGTGAAAATATTCTTGAAAGACATTTGTATGGGCGTGTGGTCACATTGTGTCTGCATAATTGTATGTCTCTGGATAGTAGCTCGGATAACAACAGAACTGGCACCATGGATACTGTCAGATCATTTGATTTCTTCATTAGTTGTTTGTTAACTATTATAAATTATTTTCATAGAATTGCAGTTCTAATTAATCCACGTTTAACCTTTTATTTTTTTTCTTTTGCATGATTGCTTGCAGGAAATGTTGGCTTTACAGCAGTCATTTCTTTCCCAGTTTAATCAGCAGCATTCAACACAGTATGTAAATTATGCCTCCTTATCCCCTTTTTTCTTTTGTTGAATCTATAATTTGGGATTTTCTTGATGTTGATCCTATGGCATATTGCCATGTTTAGCCTTTCATAGAGTTGAGACTAATTGTCTTGTACTCACTATCTAGTTTTTCTTTCAGGGATTCAGCACAGACGGGTGGAACTACTGGTATCTAACAAAAAATTATATTAGAGTTTATTCTTAATATCCATTACCTCTTTTTTTCCTCTCTATATTATTTCCTTATTTCTCATCTTTCTGTTATACATTTTGCATTATAGGGATGCCTAATAATACTGCGCTAGAGATGTTGATGAACATGTTTGGTGGTCTTGAAGCTGGAAGCTTGAGTGTTCCGAACCAACTCAATGGTAAGAATTCTTATAGCTTCAATATAGGCGTTGGATAATTGCGACTGATTACATTTTCAGGCGACTGCTGATTCTATCTTGACCTCTTTCAGTTCCCCCAGAAGAACTATACGCAACTCAGCTTTCACAGCTTCAAGAGATGGGTTTCCCCGACACACAAGAGAATATTAGGGCACTGCGTGCCACTGGAGGAAATGTTCATGCTGCGGTAGAGCGACTTTTAGGAAACACAGGCCAGTAATGCTTCATATCTTATCCTGTTACCTGTTACCTGTTACCTGTTGCCTGTTACAATTAACCAAGATCGTCATTGGACATGTACGATTAATTTCTTTGGCTCGGTGCCTTCCCATACCATGGAACATGGGCACACGCGCTGATACCCTTCTGTGCGCGTTTAATAAGCAAGATTGCAAGAACACCCATCGTATACCTATGGACTACTACTGGTTTGATACGTGAACTTGTAGATTCACGCTTCTCAATACTGGATTTTTGTCATCCCATTTTTGTATAAACTGAATATGTTTTTTTTTTCTTTTTTCTTTTTTAATTTAAGCTGTTAAATGAAAAAAAAAATAGTTTTTTAACATTTTTAATTTGTGATTGGCCGGAGGGAAGGGCAAATATTTGTTCACCGCCCTCATTTGATAGGATTCTTTTAGTTTTTGAAGGGTTTTTTACCTTGAGAGAGTTGTTTTAAATATTAACAGAAGAAGAAAAAAAAAATTCCAAGGTGTGTTTGGAGAAAACATAACTCTTTTGTTATTTTTTGCATCTATGAAAAAATGATACTAGCGGTTACCTAAAACTGAATATAATTTTAATTAATTATTGTCACCGAGGATTTATGTGAATAAAAAGAAAAAGGAGGTGGTCATACCGTCATAGTCTAATTAAATTTTAAATTTTCAATTTTAGTTGAGGTGAATTTAGCGCAAGTATTTATGGTGTTTTATTAATTAATAGTATGTTTAAGTTGAAAGAGATAAATAAAAAAATATTATTTTTATTTAATTATATAATAATTAGAGAGAAAAAAAAGGAAAAAATAAAATTTTTTATTTTGTTTTATAATTTATTTATTCCAACAACGAGAATCCCCTTCCACTCTCCCTCCTTCCCTAACGCATGCAACAATGTGGAATGAGTCAATTAAAAAAAAAAAAAAAAAAGAATTAGCCCAAAATCCGTTGGGGTTAAAGGTTAAGAAAAAAATATATGGAGCCCTAAATAGCAGGGAAAAAGCGTGTCTGACAAACCATCATTTCTTGGACCTTCTCCCCCTCTGCCTCTTCGATGAGCTTAGGTAATGTGGTATCCTAGTTTGTTTTAATCAAAGATTTTCTCTATATATCTCCCATTTCAGCAGTTATAGCTTTGATTGGTTGCTGCCATTACCTTTGTGGGTTGAATTGGTTTTTGCAATACGATCATAACCCTGATTGCACTGCACAATTTTGATTTTTCTTCCGAATTTGTGGTTTTTAATTTAATTGGTTTTGCTTGTTAAATGCATTTCGGAGAAATTGGGCTCCCGGTATTTATTTATTTGGGTTAACTAAAGTGCCTTTGAGTTCTGGGTGTTCTGATTTGAGCCATTTTGCTTCGAATTTGTTGAGATAATTGAAGAGATGTACTTTTGATTTGTTATCTGCCTCTGATATGGTTCTGCTTTTAGATGGTATTGCTTTCGTTTTTGTCATGACATTGAGTGTGTATTCTTGTTGAATGCAAGTGAGGGATGTTGTTTGTAGTGTTCTATGTTGTAATGTTTCTTATTTGTTTGCTGCTTTGACGAAATGCAGTTAAATTCATGGAGAATGCACACACTAACTGATTATGTTTCTTTAAAGGTTTTTGTTAATATACTTCTGTTAACATATAAATTGCCCCTGATGGTAATTTGAATTTTCCAAGATGTAGCAATTTTGAATTTTATGACTCGAATCTGATGACCTGGCTTTTTTTAATCTTTGGCCATGATGAACTAGTTTGAAGGAGCAAAAGATATTATAGATGGTTGTTTATTAAATGAATAAACATGAGAACATGATTCAAATGTGGTGAGAAAGTTGCCATGATAAAGAGGAAGAACAGAACTTGTAGGCATTGATGGAAGAGGATGCAAGTGTAGATATTATATGGTTGGAGGCATTATATGGTTTTTGGAGATGTGATCTTACTGAGTTGCTTACTTAACTGTAGTGGTTCTAATTTATTTCAAAATGAAAAAATACTGCATCATTGCAAGTGTAGATATTATATGGTTGGAGGCATTATATGGTTATTGGAGATGTGATCCCACTAAGTTGCTTACTTAACTATAGTGGTTCTAATTTATTTCAAAATGAAAAAATACTGCACCATTGCATCATATCCGGTATAGTTTCATTTCCTTTTGCTGGAGTGGTTTACCTGAGTGATTTATTGTTGAGTGCAAATTGAGGGATTTGCTTAGTTTTAGTTAGGAAACTATCTCATTTTATCAAATTTGCTGAATATAATGGTTATACCTTGTGTAACTACCATATACTTGGAGGTTGTAGCTTTAAGAACATTTTATGGAGTCATTCAGAACCTGTATCCTAGGTAATTGTTTTGTCTCTTATTTAGTTTTAGAACCATGTTATTGTTGTTCCTGATCTTCTGAATTTCTTTACCAGAGTTAGTATGCCAATGGTTCAACAAACTATAGACTCTGAAGTTGGTGCACATAGGCTACACAATCCTGAAAATAGCTCACCCTCCTGTGAGAAGCAACTTCCAGCTGCTGTAAAGAAGACACCATTGAGAGATATACAGAATGATAATAGAGTGGTGCCCAACTCCAAAATCAATTCTCCATATGCAAAGGATGGAGGTCCTGCTGTTGATGCTATCAAGGTTTCTGGAACTAAGAGACCACCAGCGTGGATGAGCCCCTCTCAAGACCAGTCTCCCAGCAGTAATTCCCCAAATGCACATCTTGTTTATGTCCATAGAAAATCTGGAGTAGAACTTGGAAAAAGCAGCACTTGTGATGGCATTGTCATTAATACTAATGGTAATAGTCCTCACATAAGGCAAGTTGACAGCCTGGAGGAGACTAACCAATCGAAGCCCCAGATAAAAGAGCCAAAGGTCTCTTGTTTTCGTGCATTTGCTCCTCTCCCAAAGGCTTCCTTGATGAGTTCATCTGCAAAAGCTTTAGTTCCTCTGTCTGTTGGGAAGTCTGGTATGATGTTATCACCAGAGTCCAATCACCATCCAGTTGCTTCTGATACCACATTGTTGAATAGTCCAGAGGAAGTTAATAAACTGCATTAGGAAGAGCAGTATTGTCAATTGCAGATGCTATTAAAGAAATTGGACCAATCAAATCAAGATGATTATGTCCAGAGTATGACAAGGAATTTCAATTAAAACAGCCATGACATGTTCTACTTATAGTTGGTAAAATTCTTATAATACTGGTTTAGAAATTTATTTATATATATTTTCATTTCAGTGCTTCAATCATTTTTTTCAGTTGAACTTGCTGAACTTGCTGTTGAGTTGGAAAAGAGATCAATTCAGCTTACTGGAGGAAGGTAATCTATTGGTTTTCATGCTGCCTTTTTTTTATCTGTTCCACTTTGTATTGGGAGAAGATTTGTTCAGACTGACTGATTTGTGTTGTGAAGATGTCAAAGTACCCTGCCTCTAAGACATTCTCTTATATTGCTTATGATTAATGACTTGTGTAGTTGTGTTATTTGCTACCACAGAGTTCAAGATTATTCTTGCTTCTACTGTTGGACCTCTGCCTTTTCTGATTCAAGCCCAAGTATCAGTGCACTGTTTGCACCATTTTAGGAGGAAGTGGTCTATGTTTACACCTCCCTTCTCCAGTGACCCCTCATCTGTACCATGGTGCATATTTGTGACAAAGCATCATATTAGCAATTATATTGTTATTGCTTTCCAGGCACATAAAACATATGGTTCTAATATTGCAGGTTGGGCATAGAACTTGCCTGGATCTTTGTTGGCAACCCGTAATGCCTGCCAGATTTGCTTTATTAAAAACTTGCCATAGCAATGCTGCTTTCACACCTAGTTTACCTTTTAAACTGTCTACCTATCCAAGGACAGAAGCTTTTGGATTTCCACTGAAGTTACAGATAATTTTGAAATTGCCCTTTCATTTAGTCCCTCAAAATTTTCAATTCTATGGTTTGGCTCCCTGCCCCTAATAGAGTTTCTTTCAGTTCTGTTTTTATGCGTTATGTTGTCAGTCTGCAATCACATTCAATTTGGGTTTGGGGGGAAATGTAGCATGTGTTATAATTTATTGTGCAGTATCGACGTAATATCTTATTTACATGGTTGGCAGCTTGATTCATTCAGTTATCAAATCTTCATTACACTTATCACTCTCATGAATATCCTATCATGCATTTGTCTCTTCAAACTTGTATGCAGCAATGGAAGACAAAAGGTTTCTCTCATTGGCGATTTTGTTTTGTTCCTTTTCTCTACCTTAGTTGTATCTTTTTCTCAACAGGAAGCTGATATAATTCATCACCTATTCTCCAATCTTGCAGCAAAAGAAATGCACCGTGTTGCGCTTCTAAACATCCTGGGAAAAACCATGAAGAACGTTAAAGCTTCGTGAACTCAACAAAATCCATAGCATATTGTAACTTGGGCATGTTGGGAGGAGGTGCACAGATTATTCTTGTTTCTTCCTTCAGCCTTTGTGCACCTTGACCGGTATTTACATTGCTGCTCTTTCCAGTTTCCTCCTTGAAATATATTCTGTTCTAGTTCCCGGCTAAAGCTATAAACAGTAACTAATTCTATCTGTAATTAGTCTCATAAATTGGTTAAATGACTCTTCCCGTTTTCCTTCACTCTCTATTTTTAGTTTCTATTTTATTTGCTAAGCAATCTCTTCTTTTTTTTTAACAAAAAAATGTAAAAATTAGGAAAATGTAATTTCATATTACATGCTCAAGTTAAGCACTGAAATTGGAAATTGAAAAAAAAAATGGAAAAAGAAGAAGAAGAAGAAGCTAGATTTGCATGTGACAAAAATGCGTATTTCAATCATCTCCAGACGGACAAAAATCTAGGGCATGGACTCTTTATAAAATTATTTAAATAGCTTAATAAATTTTTTTATATATTAATTTATTAAAAATATTTAAATAATTTTATAAAAAATCTTGTCATTATAATTGTCATGATATCTTTATTTTTCTCAATTCCCTAATATACATATACATTTGTCAGTGTAAATCAACGAAAAAAAGAAAAAGAAAAAGAAAATAAAGAATATCGGGATCAGGATTAGGATGAGGATGAGGATTATTAGGGCTGTTAAAAAACATGCCTAAATGCAGTAGCGCATGACCTGGGAGTAACTACCTCATGTCGCCAATACAACAACCGAAGGAAACCGCCCATTTCAAAATTTGTCTTTAGTAACTGCCTAAACTACTACTATCTCTACATAAGCACGACTTCCACATTTCTTACAACTTTTTTCCCTCTTTCTCATCTCTATACCCTCACTGCTAAGATGGTTACAACCGTAGATTCTGATTCCTGTCCCGGGTCTCAATTCCTTTCCTCTCATATCAATCCAAACTTGCCTTCACCCTCAAGCCCCACTGGGAATTACACCCAAAGTTCCAGAAAGAGACGGTCCAAATTGATGAATATTGATGTTGGTTCCAGTTCTAGCACTGTTTCCAAGCCTAAATATCGCAAGAAACCTGACCCTGCTGCGCCAAAGATCACTAGGCCTTGTACTGAATGTGGGAAGAAGTTTTGGTCATCCAAGGCTCTGTATGGGCATATGAGGTGCCACCCTGAGCGGCAGTGGCGGGGAATTAACCCACCTCCGAACTTCCGCCGCCCCATTTCTCCGATTAGTCAAATGCATAACGTGGAGGCCTTGATGACCGAAGAGGATCATGAGGTTGCAGCATGTTTGTTGATGCTGGCTAATGGGGTCAATGCTAGTGATCTGAGTGAGTGTGGAACAATTTCTCAACATGGGTTAGGGGAAAATTGGGTTTTGGGGGGGAATTCGGGTGTGAATTGTCGATTTGAGTGCTCGAGTTGCAAGAAGGTGTTTGGATCACACCAGGCGTTGGGAGGACACAGGGCCAGTCATAAGAATGTCAAGGGTTGTTTTGCAATAGCTAGAAGTGATGGTGGTGAATTTGATCAAGATCAAAGTGGTGGCGATGATGATGGATTAACCAAAGAAAATATGGAAGAAAATAACAAGATGCTGATGGTTTTGGGGCACAAGTGCAGTATTTGCTTCAGGGTTTTCTCTAGTGGTCAAGCCTTGGGTGGACACAAGAGGTGCCATTGGGAGAAAGTGGATGAAGCATCACTGAACCAAGGGCTGAACCTTCTTGCAGCCAAGGAAGGTTTTGGTCTGGACCTGAATTTACCAGCCCCAGTTGAAGAAGGTTCTTCTTTTTCCTCAGGCCTCCCTTTGGATTTGAGGTTAGGCTTTTGAAGAAAGATTAATTCATTCTTTTGCTTTCTTTGCTAAGTTGTGTGTATGTGACATGTAATGTAACCGTGGATATTAGAATATAGTGTATATGTGACTTGGAAATTTGTTGGTTTGGAGTATTTTATTGAAATTACTTTCAATTCTATTCGTTCATGTGTATGCGGCAACTCGGGCTTCTAGAAAGTGATATATGCTATAATCTGTTTCAGGAATTGCAGAGGGGAGTACAGGATTTATTAGTCTTAAATTTGGGGGATTGATAAGAATCAAAATTTATATTCCACTAAAGTCTAAAGTGCGTGCCCATTTCAGCAAAGATTAGGTAGACTTTAAAAGCAGAGTTTAGGACCACATCTGTACCTTTTTGAAAAGCAAGTAATGAACATAATATTGAAAGAAAAGTATATGATTACTTAAAATATAGGCATAAAGAAGCCTTCATTAATATTTTGGTCCCAATCTTTTCTGTTGAAAAATTCTCAAGACATGCTTACATTATGTTTAAAATTTTCATGATCTCAGAAGGAGTGTAGGTTAACAGGGAACAAAAACAGATCCCACCACACTTCCTCATCATTTCAGAAGTTTCAGTGAGTTTTGCCTTATAATTAGAACGGGTATGGCAAATATCATTTACAGATGCCAGCCAAATTATTAAGCAGTTGAGTGAAAATTGGCAGAAACATGTTAAGTGAATTCCTACCGAGTAGATTTACAGAAAACCAAACTACTTTAACTAACTAAAACAGCACCCTATTAAGGATTGATGTGAAAAGGGTCATTTTTCTTTTGAAAACTAGGAACCTAAGATGTGTTAATAGGCACAAGTTTCTCAATGAAGCATCTTAGATAAATGAATCTCGATGGCAGCGTGTAAAGTTTGCTGTGGATTCCTTCTGTTTACTTTGTAAAATGAAAGAGAAGGAAATCACAGCATGGAGATCATATCTTTGTCGTTGCATCAGTACTTTTCCTGTCATGTAATGCATAGCCCCCTTCCCTTTACCATCCATCGTATCCTTCCCCGGGTATGTGGATGTGCCCATCCCCCAGTTCACCATTATTGAACTGTTTTCTTTAACCTCCTTTGAATTATTAGGTATTTTCTGTCCCTTCTGAATAAATAAAATTTAATAGGTATGATCAACTTCTATCAACAGAAATATAATATGTTACACACTTACATTAGCTTCTGCCATGACCCTCCTGCCACTATAGAGATTTTTATTCTATTTTTTGCAGTAAGGTGTAAGCAAAGGCCGCGAGTGCCCACCCCTTCATGTTTTATTAAACCAGCCAAGATATTTGGCTCTTCTATCTGTTCTATATTTCTGTTACAATCTCCAATATGCCACAGCAAATTTTATAAGAAATTCTCACAGATGATGTCAAATTTTACCATAAACACAGAAGTTCATATGAGGAAAATGACTGTCAATGCACAGTTATGTTGAACTCTCTTTATCATTTTCCATTAGGGATATATTGTTGCAGAGCGGCTATAACACCTACCTGTCGTACAAACAAGTACCTGTCAATCCTTGGAAACTAATATGCAAGGTTGAAGGCTCCTCCTTCCCTATTTCACCCTTCTTGATCGGCTTTCTGATTCTTATGTCACTCCATCATTAGAGTCACACTGATTCAGAAATATTCTTCTCACTGGATTTTGATGTGTTAGGCACTGGGAAACTCCATTTTCAGAAGAGAAAAATAGAACAACATTCTTTGAACCATTCAATGTCAACTGCATACCCATTCTGCTTAACAGCTGTCATGACCTGAGTTCAAATTGTTGGAATTATTGTTAGAAATGTGGCATTCAAACCTGCAAAAATGATGAAATGAAACTGCTATGAAATGGCAGCAATGAGGCTGAAAATTGACAGCAAATGAAGCTGCAATTTCACAGCAAATGTGGCAGCAATTTAGCTGCAAATATGATGGAAATGAAGCTGTCAAATGACAGCAAAAATGTGCTGCAAGCTAAGCTGCAAATGTTGATGAAGATGAAGCTACAATGAACAGTAAGCGAAATGCAAATGCAATTGCAAAAGGAATGCAAATGCAAATGAAATGAAAGGCTGCAAAGAGGCTGCAGAGCTGCCAAAGGACGCAAGCATGCAACAAAAGTGGCTGTTACTTATTTCAAATTTCAAATGTACTTTTATTGTTTTTTAATGTAGAATAGTTGTTTGAATTTTGAATTGTTTTAAAGATTGTATTTCTCTATATATAGGAGAGTTGGTTAATGAGAAAATTTGAGTTGAAGTGATATACTTCTCTCCATTTTAGTTTAGGTTCTGCTCTTCATCTTTCTCCCAACTCTCTGTCCATTCATTTTCTTTGTGAAAAAAAAAAAAACCAACACAAATAATGATAGTGGGGGGTTTAAACTGTTATGAAGGAACTCAAACCCTCAGCAGTTATATCCTTTCTTCACGTATTCTCTAATTAAACACTAAAGTGAACTGCACTTAGCATAATATTTAAGCAGAAGAATATAAAAAATGAGATTTGCAGATCTCCATAATGAATCCTCTCTGGTGTCCAGTGTCCTGCTTTGATTCTATTTGTCCGTGTGAACCATTGCCCTTCTGTTTATTTTCTGTTTCATCAAGACTGCAATTTTGCATCAAAACAATGGAGTTGACTTAATAATTGCTGATATGCATCCTAGTCAGTGATCTAATAACATCAAGAATGATATAAGGGAGCCAATGACTCAGTGGTAATCTCTTGTAAGAGGTCTTGAGTTCAAGTCAAATGGCTTGTGGATAGAGTAGGTTAAGGGATGGGTGAGAGTTGCCTTCCATTATGCAACCCAAGATAAAAAAAA
>BPVZ01000065.1:163437-181171 GCA_020521535.1 Rubroshorea leprosula | reverse complement strand
TTTCATAAACTAGGCATTATTTATCCAACATTTTCAACTCATGTCAAAATCAATAACCTGCCACGTTGGGAAACCTTAAATTAGAATCTTGATAGTTGACAACGAAAATAAATCAGAAATGAATACCAGAAGAGGAAGGACAGATAGAAAATTTCTTGCTGAAATTCAGATTCATCAACCATCTAGCTAATGTATTTGCTATTGCATAACTTAATAGTTTAACACTTGTAATACTATAACAAATCCCAGAGATCAAGAAAAGAGAAAAATATGAAAGCAGAACGCACAACGTTCCCCACTTCTTCCTGATTAGCAGAACTATTTATCTGACATGATGCCAATGTCAGAGAGAACTCATTGGATGCAAGTAGAGGGGTCACCCTCAGCAGATCCATAATAGAAATAATTTAGCTTCAGAAGAGCTTTGTGTGGAAAGCAATTAAGGAAATCCTTTTAATAAGCATCGTTATCAATATACTAACTGCGGGTTAATCCATTCTTTATGTATTTTTCTGAAAGCTTAACCACATCACCTGAGATTAATTGTGGCTGAAAGTAACACAAAAACTACTTTTAAAAAGATTTTTTTTGGCCAACTTTTAACAAGTTGATTCTGCACTTAAACTTATAGTTGCAGTCGTAGGGAGGCCATTCAAAAACATTATTCTTCACTTTCAATGACTAATCAAAGTCATTAAAATATCAAATCATCTGCCCTATAAAAATAAAAAAGTATCAACTCATTTTCATATTGCATAATCACTGGCCTTCTTATTATATTTATATTCTGGTGGACATGAAACATGGCTTGCTGATGGAAGAACTCTGAACTACATCTCTATCATAAAAAGAAATTATTATATAGAGTTTATTAGCAAATTGGCTTCTTCTCCAACATCCCTGTTTCTGTTTTCTATGATATACTAAAAATTAAAGGGTAAAAGAAAAATCAGAAGAAGAGATACAACTGGGGAAGTTATTGCTCACATATGCATCAGAGAAATTTGATGATCTTGATGTTGATAAGTAGTTGATGTTAGGTAGGCACCGCCACAGTGTGATTACTCAGAATAATCAAATGTCTTTGCTTTATAAAAAATATTGTTATTTGTTTCCTACAAAGCAACATGTGTAGGACTTGCAGGTTCTAATCAAGCAATAAGAATTAAGGATTTATAACTTTCTTGTATTTGGAATCTCATGTTATGACCTCACGATTCTGCATTGATTTTTTTTTTTTTTAGATTAATGAACATGGCAGCAAATGGATGATGAGACGCGGCGACTCGAGCAAATCTGGTGAAGAGGTCATGTCCCCCTGAAATCTTAAGAGCCATTTCAGGTTTACAGTTGGATATGGCCAAGCATAACTTCTTTTTAGTGCACAAGTTGACCCTTCCGCAAAGTTAATTGCTTTAGGAGAAAAAATTGTAGGTGCCTACTGCCTAGAGTACAAGAGGAAATCTGGAAATGGGTTGAGATTGGATTTTTACTTGAGAAGATTGTTCAAGTAATCAACCTTCATCATCCATTTTGCTCTGAAATCATTTATATAACCAACCTTCATTACACATAACGTGGATGACCTGCTTTTGAAGGATTAATTTTATGAAAAAAAAAATGATGTTCTAAAACTTCTAATGCCAGATTTGTTGCGGATGGTACAAGGCATTGAAGGGAATTATTTTTCTTGGATCAGGGCCATATGCAAAAACCCTCAAATAATTCCTTCTGGGAAGTACAAAGATGGTTACTTTTATCTGAGAGGCTGGGGAAAGAGGAAGAAGCAGGAGTTCATGAGGAGCCTGACATTGAACTGGTTATGTGAATTTTAATTCCCCTTTTACTGCATCTTGTTTTCCAAGAATCTTCCCAGTCAAACAAACGAATTTGCCCAACAAAACAGGCAGAGTTCAAGAATCTCCTCCACCGTTCACCTTTTCTGCTTTTATTTTGCAATTGAAAAAAAAAAAAAATACTGGTCAAATTATTGCATATTTTATTGAGAAGCTTGCAGAGAATCTCAGCTCAGCACCCAACATCGAAAACATTTATCCATTTTAACTTCAGCTCTAAACTTTCTGAATCTCTACCGCTCCACAAGAGAAACCCAGATATTCTTCTCCTATTTTCTCGCATGTTTTGAACGGTTGACCTTAACTGTTTGTAATTATGCATGACATGGTGGATTAGGAGAATGACTGAGAAAGGGGAAAATCTCCCCTTGGGTGTTCCCGTGGGACCTTCTACTGTGGTCGAGGGAAGATTCTTCACGCGCATGGTCTGAGATTAGAATAGACTGAACCCCCGAGAAGCTTGGTTTTATACGCAACTAGTGATGCTAATATCACTGTGAAATATCACTGTGAAGCAAATTGTTGTTTTGTTTTCATAAGCAAATTGCTGTTTCTTTAAGTGGCTGGGGTTTATGAGAGGAAAACAATCCTACCCTTATGTTCTCTAGATTTAGATTGCTTCAGTGAGGTCTGCAGTTCAGAGACAGTCATATAAATACCTAACTGGGGTTTTCTCAAGAATTTTCAGTTTGTGAGTTCACTTTCTCCTACCCTTTTCAGTTTTCAGTTCTTTTTGTAGTTAGTTTGCTGTAGAAGCTCCTTGTACCTTTGGCTTTCAAATTTGTTTGGTAGCGAAGTTTTCAGAAACTGATTCTTCTTCTTCTTCTTCTTGATGGCGATTCTGTTTTTGATTTGTTATTGGAATCATAGATTATTGACATAATAGGATGGTGATTATATGTTTGGCATAAATTCTGTTTGTTTTAGGGATTTTGTGACCGTTGTTTGTATGATTAAAAGCATGCTGGCTGCTAATGTTCTATGTCAAGTTGATGTTGGACTTGAAGAATCATTTTAGTCAACAAAAAATTTACTTCTTTAATTTTTGTATGTGTTTTGTGTTAGATATGGATGAAACTGTGGTAGGTTTCTTTTTCTGAAATGCATTTCTGATTGCAGTTCACAAAACAAATTTTTGTTGACGATGTTTCTGCGACTCGGACAGATTGAGTTTTTGGATACTGGCAAAACGAATCCTTCGTGGAAGTTCCTCTTTTTGTTTTTCATCTTTACAGTTCTTTTGTGTTTCGGATCATGATGGTGTTTGCAATTCGGATTTAATAGGCTCTGTTAGATGCAATTTGAAGAATATTCAACATGCAAAAGGGTGCCTTTCCTTCCAATTCTATGCTTGGTTCCTCTTTAGAAGCTGCCATGGATTTGGATTTTATGGATGAACTCTTGTTTGAAGGATGCTGGTTAGAGACCAGTGACGGATTCAACTTTATGCAGCCTGGTCCTTCAATATCTGGTGCTCTAAATGACCCTTTATTGTATTTGCCTTCATCAGGGTCTCATGCTAGTCATATGAGTATTGGCTCACATTATCAAGTGAATCATCAAGAGACAGAAAGAAAAGTTCTTCAAGTTCCTTCTAATCAAAAAATTGAGTACCCTTCTGAAAGCCAGTCTCAAAATCAGGGAGCCTTTGGGGCTGCCACTTCTGTAGTGCAATCTGGGAGTTTTCTAATTGAGGGCACCGAATTGGGCAGTAGATGGTGGATAGGGCCAAAAGCTGAACCAAGCCCTTCATCGTCTGTGAAAGATAGACTAATGCAGGCTATTGGATATTTGAAGGAATGTACAAAAGATAGGGATGTTCTTATTCAAATCTGGGTGCCTGTCAAGAGAGGAGATAAACATGTGCTTACCACTGAAGACCAGCCTTACTCTCTTAATACCAATTGTGAGAAACTAGAACAGTACAGGAATGTTTCCAAAAACTATAACTTTCCAACTGAGGAGGATTCAAAGGAGATAGTTGGGTTGCCTGGTCGTGTATATTTGGGGAAGTTGCCTGAGTGGACTCCTGATGTTCGTTTCTTCAGATATGATGAGTATCCACGAATTAATTTTGCACATCAGTATGATGTCCGTGGATCTCTTGCCCTACCTGTTTTTGAAAGAGGGAGCGGAACTTGCTTGGGTGTGGTTGAGATCGTGACAACTACTCAAAAGAGCAATTACCGCCCAGAACTTGAAAATGTCTGCAAAGCACTTGAGGTCTCTTCTTCTTTTTCTTCCTCCTGGTTCTCTTTTGTTTATATTATTTCTTTTATCATTCAGCATTCTGAAAGTCTCTTTTCCCATAAAAGGAATGTTTTCACCTCATGGACATGCAGGGCCAATTCTTCATTCTTCCTTGTTCTGTATATGAATTCCCTAATCTCATATTGCTTGATCTGTGTTATGCTTAGTCCCACTGGCATTTTAGTCAGTACCTTTTGTGTTATTGGGTTGTCTCTATTTTAATTTACCAACTGCATTGTTCTTTTTCCATATTTTTCTTCATTTTTTATTATAATTTTTCTTAGTTGCATGCGTCCTTTTGCATTTGACCTTTTCCTTTTAAAAGAAAATAAAAAATAAATATAACCTTTCAAAAGTTCCAATGGTCATGGAATGTTAAGAATTTCTTTTCATTTATATGTAACTTATCCTTCATCTGTGAATGACATTAAGAACTTCTTCCTCATGTTCTAGTCTAAATAAAGCATGATTATTTTCAGGCTGTTGATCTTAGGAGTACGGAGAATTTCAGCCTGCCTAATGTTGAGGTAAGTTTATAATATCTTAAGCTGTTGATGCAAGCTTTGAAAATTTTATTATTCATTCTTGAGATTACAGAATATCCTCTTTATTCACAGATTTCCAATGACTTGTACCAAGTTGCATTACCAGAGATAGCTGCAATTCTTAGGTCTGTCTGCAAGTCAAATAGACTGCCTTTAGCTCTAACTTGGGCTCCATGCATACGACAAGGTAAAGGTGGATGCCGACATTCTGATGAGAACTACAAACGTTGTGTCTCTACTGTGGATTCTGCTTGCTTTGTGGCTGATGCAGAATTGTTGGAGTTCCATGAGGCATGCTCCGAGCACCACCTCTTGAGAGGCCAAGGGGTTGTTGGAAGAGCATTCATCACCCACAAACAATGTTTTGCAACTAATATAACTGCCTTTAGTAAGACAAATTATCCTCTCTCTCACCATGCTAGGATGTTTGGGTTGTGTGCTGCAGTAGCAATTCCACTGCATAGCATTTATACTGGATCAGTTGAACTTGTTTTGGAGTTGTTCCTGCCAAAAGATTGTCATGGCAGTGAAAAACAAAAGCAGATGCTGAACTCATTATCCAGTGTCATGCAACAGGCCTGCCGGAGCTTGCATGTCACATTAGACCAAGAGCTTGAAGAAGAGGTCATATTACCAGTTAGGGGAACAATGGTTACATCAGATGAAAGAGCTGATGAAATAGCAATTCAGTTCAGGTCTTCTCCTTCAAAAGAAAGCTCTCCAGAAGAGTCGTCTTGGATTGCCCACATGATGGAAGCCCAACAGAAGGGTAAAGGTGTCTCTGTATCATGGGAGTATCAAAAAGAAGAACCGAAAGAAGAGTTCAAGGTCACAACCAATTGGGACAACACTGAGTTAGAACTATCTAATAAGCAGGTGCATTCAGAGCTCAGGCAAGTTGAACAGAACTCTTGGAGCAAAAGCAGTGTTGAGGGTGGTGGTGAGTCCTCTTATTCAGGTGGCCGTCAGACATTGGGGGGTCAGAAAGCAGGTGAGAAGAGACGAACCAAGATGGAGAAGACAATCAGCTTGCAAGATCTTCGACAGCACTTTGCAGGGAGTCTGAAAGATGCAGCTAAGAGCATTGGTGGTAGGAAATATTTCTGTAAATTTGAAAGCATCTATGTCTCTTTTTAATATTTAAATACTCATTTATTTTCTGATCATACGGCATAAGTTGTTGCCCCATATCACTTAAAACATAAGCAATCAATACTTTATAGTCTACTTATGAAGATTTTACTTCATGGTTGATGATCAAGACATTTTGGCTTGCACATTGGTGCTTTAACACCTCTTTTCACTGACTGTTCATTAGCATTGGAGTGATAGTGTAGATCTCATCCTTGCATTAGCAGGTTCATATTATGTGTTTCTGTTGAGTCTGCTTTAGTCAGCTTAATGAGAATTCTCACCTAGTTTGTTCTCACTGCAGTGTGCCCAACTACTCTGAAAAGGATATGTAGGCAACATGGGATCACTCGATGGCCTTCTCGAAAGATCAAAAAGGTCGGCTATTCTCTAAGGAAACTGCAACTTGTGATGGATTCTGTCCAAGGTGCTGAGGGTGCCATTCAAATAGGATCCTTCTATTCAACCTTCCCGGAATTGAGCTCTCCAAATTTTTCAGGGAATGGTTTATTTCCATCAATGAAGACGACTGGCCATCCAAAGCCATCAAAAGCTAATCCTGAAGGTAGCTTGTTCACTCATGGAGCTGCTGTTCCAAAATCCCCACCCTCTTCATGCAGTCAGAGCTCTGGTTCAAGTACTAGTTGTTCCACTGGTCCAATGCAGCGTAGCACAATAATGAACACCTTGACTGCTGCAGATGGCATGATGGCAGAAGACCCTGACGGGGTACTAAAGAGGGCTCCTAGTGATGTTGAACTGTATGTGTTGAATCAAGAGAGGCCAAAGCTTCTTGCGAGATCACAAAGCCATGAAACGTTTGCTGATCATCCTGGTCTTGAGACTCTACCTTCCTTGCCGAAAAGTGGCACCCAGAATTTACGAGCTGGGGGTGCCTTTAAAGTAAAAGCCACTTTCGGAGAAGTTAAAGTACGGTTCAGCTTGCAATCAAACTGGAGTTTTAAAGACTTGCAGCAAGAGATTGCAAAGCGTTTTAGCATCGATGATTTCAGCAGAATTGATCTCAAGTACTTGGATGAAGACCGCGAGTGGATCCTCTTGACATGTGATGATGACCTTGAGGAGTGTATGGACATATATAAATCGTTTCAAAGCCACACGATCCACATCTCCCTTCACCAGGCTCCTCACCCAAAGTAAGGAAGTTCATTCGGCAGCAGTACTTCAGCATGACTCCATGACCAGCTTCTATTGTATCATCGAGTCAGAGATCAAGAATATAGGTGTTCAGCAGCTTGTTGAATGCCAGGAAATTCTGTTCATGTTTTTGTTTTTTTTTTCCTTCATGAAGGATCATTTCACGTTAGTAAGAAGTATGCAATCTTGGCTTGTAAAGGAATTTGAGTTACAGTCTAGTTGCAGATGAATCCTGTAACCATAAACTCTTCATTAGATGCTCTACCACATCAATCTGTCAATATGCCACTCCCAGTGAGATTGAAAGTATGGTAATTTCCCATCCAAACTCACCATGGAAGAGGTTTTTAATGTGTTACCCTATGGCGAAAAATGATAGTGTAACATTATAAACATAATAGAACTGTAATTTAGCATACCATGGGACGCTAAACTAGAACTTTTAAATGAAGGGCGTGTTAAATATATTTTTGTTTTATGGTTATAGATTTTAAAATAAAAGATTTATATATATTTGAGTTAAAATAACAAAAATTATTGTGTAGTCTAAATTATATAACAAGAATTGTTGGATGAGGGCTGTGCCCCTAACATTGATAGCTCTTCCCCCATCTAATCATCCCTATTATCGGCCTACAAAATAGTAACCCCTGATATAAACAATAACTCAAGTTAGAAGATTTGATTGAAACCAAAAAAAGATAAAGGTCTAAATTAAACATTCACGACAAGCACGAGAGCTGACATGGGTATCTGTCCCATACTTTCTGCCGTTGAATGTCTAACGATTCATCGTCATCATCTGTAACGAACTTTTAGCCGCAGCAAAGACTATGGCTTATTCCACCAAAAAAAAAAGACTATGGCTTAGCTTTCACCAAAAATTAAAAAAGAGACTATAGCTTAGCTGCGAAAATGGAAAACAAGGCGATTCTAAGAGAGTGGTTCGAGCGAGTTGACTCAGAGAAAACTGGAAGCCTCATTGCTTCGCAGCTCAAGGTAGTTTCTTCAAGTTCTCAGTTCAAATTTCCTTTAATTTCACCTGTAAGGCTGTAAACATTGAAGTTTTCGTCATTCTTCGATGATCAGAATGCTTTTGCCATCGGAAACCTCGACTTTCCTGTATCGTTCGTCTAACAAATGATCAGGTCCTCTTTTTTTTTAACAAAAAAAAAAAAAAAAAAAAAAAAAAAAAAAAAACTGTTTCTATTTGTATTTACGTGAATTGGGTTTCTCCAGGATGTATGATTTCGATAGAAATGGTACCATGAGCTTTCACAATTTTTTGTTTTTCTTAATTTTTCATACGATCCTAATCTATCTCTCTCTCTCTTTATTTTTATTTTTATTTTTATCTTTAAAGGATCTAACTTGATCGCTTTGTAGGTCCAGCAAGCTTTCTCAGACTTTGAGAGGTAACCCTGTTCCTTAACCCCTTAGTACTTTAACTTTATGCCACTTCAGTATCTGTATATGTAATATTCATCGTAGGTAGATTCTGCAATTGAAGGTCTTTGATGAATTGATGGCCAAGAAAAAAAGGCTCATTGATGGATTTAGCTGTGGCTATATCATTTTATTTGAATCTTAGTTTTGGTAGTTTACAGTTGGTGCCATATGCAGCTGTTAGCAGCTGTTAACAAAGATTTATGTTTTTAAAATTTATGTGGTCTTGTTCAGTGTAAATCAGGTTAAACATTTGGTTGCTGCATATGCAAGTTGATGGATTATGGATGACTTATGAGCCTCTTTTATTGTTTCATCAAATAGAACTTAAAAATGCTTTAATAATTTTTTGACAGGGGTCGAGGATTTCTTGGCCTTGATGAAGTTTATGAGGTAGTTTCTGAAAGCATGATGCATTTTGTGCCTCTGACTAAGAAAGGGATCTTTTTAAGATCCATTTCATGCTTAAATGCTACTAAGTCAATGCCTGGTATACTGAATCTGAAAGCATTCTATTTTTCTATCCGTTTCTTCTGATTGCTCATTCTTAAACTTGGATACAGGCTTTGATCAAAATTGGTTTCTCTCTGGCCTTCCCAGCTTTTTGTACATTGTGTGAGGTAAAACCATGTCACCTTCATTCCTTGAATTAGATGCATTGTCTGGAGTTCAGGGATGGCTGAACCTGGCATTCTGTAATTGGCGATCAACCTTTTTTTTTTTGTTGGGGGAGGGGGGTGGGTGAGTGATGTAGAACCAGAGAGAAACAGGAGGAAAGGGCGAAGAGAAGTAGAGAATTTAGGGTTGAGGAAAATTATCTCAATTCATCAAAAACCAATTGTAATGTCATAGCTAGACTATTTATATTTATAGGGTACAAACCCTAGGTCCAAACTAAATATGAAAATAATAATAAAGTTCCTGAAATTATCCAAGTACTAAACTAGTACTTAAACTTCCTACGAAAATAACATTGCTTAAACTGCTTGCTGCCTTGAGACAGTGCGCCATCAATGGGGGATCATAAAACTGATGTTATTAGTAGGATGAAGTAGACTTTTTAGTTGCATGAAGTAGATGGTCAGTTTATCTACAATTTGCACAGCTTAATGCAGTTTTATCCCTTCATTAAGAGAAGAGGCTGGGAGGATATCTTCATGCTCTTGTGGCATTAGATTATGAGAAAGCGCCCCTGTTCTCTATTCTTTTCGCTTTCTCTTTGTCTTCTGAAATTACCTAATTTTTTCTCAGGCTCTTCTTTGCTCTGTGTTCTGGTGACATAATTTATATATTGCAATGTTTCAATTTTCAACTGGTTTGATCCAGTTGAAGATGCTGATTGTTTTCATTTCAACAGAGCTTTGATCAAAAGAAGAATTGAAGATTTCGGCTGGATGACTTCATATCTCTATGTATATTTCTGCAGTCGGCTAGGTACGGTATTTATTGGATCTGTAATGCACAAGTCCTTGTTCCATATTGCATGGTCTACAGTTGGTCTGGCATAATCATAGAATTATGGACATTTATGGGACCAATTGCACTCATGTATGGTTTCAAACTGTCAATTGATGTGTTTAAGTTTGTCTATAAGGTCAAATCTAGACCCATGATGCAGAAATGAACACACACATATACAAAGCATTTGCTTAAACTTGCGTACCGTTGAAGATGCTGGACATAATATTTTATACTTAATGTTTGTTTCTTATCTAACCTAATTCAATTTTCTTTTGCTTCTTATTTTTGTTGCTTAGGAATCTATTTAATTCATTTGATACAGCTAAGCAAGGCAGGATTACGCTTGATCTGAACCAATTCGTTTATTGCAGTGAGTACTATAATTTAGAATGACCATTAATTAATTAATTCCTTCCATATTTTTTTATCAAACTGATCCAAGTTTCATTGCTTAAGAGGGAGAATATTCAGCTTTCTGGTTTGGCCTTTGAGAAGTAACAAAAGGAAAATGCTAATATTTTGAATGCTTTTGAACTTCTTGTTAAGATGCGAAAAAATACTTTAGTCTTCCACTCCTCTTAGGAACCTTCCTCTGTCACTGATTTCTTTGTTTTACCTGTTGGTTCCACATCCCCACCAGCATTGGAAAGAATTCGAACCTGCATTTGCTAACTAATATTATTATTATTCTTTTATGTTGATCATGTGTTAATACTATTTCCTTATGTCATCCAGCTGCCAATTGCAGAATATAACATAAAACCATGTGGAGCAAACGTGGTTATCTGCTGCCTTGGTACTTGAAAAAGACACTCCACTCCATACTGTAGCCGTATTTTTTTACTAGAGGTGTCAATCCATTTACTCTTATTTTCCATTTGACTCTAATATTTCATTTATTCTTCCTAATATTTTTCATGTATGGTGTATAAACTTTTTCTAGATTGTAATTTTACTTTGCCAATTCCTAGACTTGTAATTTGATGTTTGAAATTTGGGTGTTGCCTGAGATTACATTTTCTGTGCATCTCATGATCAATTACTTTTCATGTATAGATTAATCCTTTCCTTCTTAAATTCGTCCATATCAGAATTAAGTTTTGAATTTAAGAATTGTAACTTAGATACTAAAGTTTTTATGGGTTAAATAGCAGTAATATTACTTGCCTCTTTTATTTGTGGACAAATTACTAATGAAACCCCACAAGTTTTGATATGAACTTATTTTACTCCATGGTTGTGAAAAGTATTTTTCTTAGGTATTTAACTATGGGTTTTTCTAGTATGTAATGTGCAAATCTGCATTATTAATTGTATATTTTTTTTAATGAGAAAAAAAAATAATAAATGCATTTTTAACATGTATTTTTAGAATATAAATTAGATAAATCTTAATATACTAAAGCTTAATTTTATAAGGAGAAGCTTCTCCACAATCTAAGTGTGTGTGAGTGTAAATTGATAATTTAATGTCCTAAAACAGAAATGAAAGTGAGAAATTGGATCTACTAGCAAATAAAAATAAAAATGATGGTGCCAAAATTGAAATTCAAAAAGTCTAAGGGGTTACTAATCATTACACGTAAAAACAATAAATTCAGGATTAACAATTAAGGACGCAACGATTGAAACAGGCCCACGCGCCCAGTACATGCGAAGGCGGTAGAATTTTACTCTGATTTCTAGCTCCAATTTCAGGAAGGCTTTCTAGGGTTTCTAAACGAGAAGTTCTTCATCTCCTCTCCATTCAGCTCTCTGTTTGGTCAACGGGATCAGCAATTGTCATTCTGCGATTTCGATTTCTATTTCAATTTCGCAGGGAAATGCTTTGATTTCTGGAAGTTCCGATTCAATTATGCTGTTTCTGTCTGAGAGTGAGGAGCAGAAATTTGAAGTGGCCGGAGTGTTGTGGCGGATGAAGATAGCGGATTATCTCTCGTCTAACTCTCCTCCTTTATGGGCGACTTTGATAGCTGGTGTCTTTTTAGTCATTACGCTTTCACTCTCGATGTATCTTCTCTTCGAGCACCTCAATGCATACAAAAATCCTGAGGTTTTTTCCCATACTTATTCTTGGGCTAAATTTTCTATTTGTTATTGTGGTTTTGTTTTTAGTGGGTGTTTTTATGCATTGCAGGAGCAAAAATTTTTGATAGGGGTTATCGTTATGGTTCCTTGCTATGCTGTAGAATCTGTAAGTTGCTTCATTCTTGTCTTTGCACTAAGATTCTCAGTTGTTGAATATATTGCAGTAATGCATGTATGCCAATGAGATTTTGAAAACTGCAGCATCTTGCTTGGATGCTTAAACTTTTTGAGAAAAATTAGTAGTTTTGAGATTATCATATATGTGTGGTAAGAAATCTGTATATATTCACTGGCAATCGGGCATCTGGCTTGAAAATGGAAAACTGCATATGTTAGCAAATGGGTAGTTCCTTTAAATATGTTCCTTTTCTTTTAGGTCTCATAATTTGTAGTTAAAAATTGGTATTTTGAGATGATGGATTATATCTGGCTCTATAAAAGCATATTCATGTTAATCTTGAAACCTGAGAACTTGTTGCTAAAGATGACACATATGGACATATGAAATTGGACCATTTGAAGTTAAGTAGATTTTGCTTGAATTTTCAATTTTAACAGTTTAGTAAAATTAGATGTTCTTGAGGGTGTTGAACATCAAAAATCTGTTTTAAAATTGCTACAATGAATCTCGAATTCAGACTTTGTGTTGCTACCACATTGAGACCTTCTTGTAGTTGAATTCCATTCTAAACTGTTTAATGAAGTTTTATTTTTGAGATTATGGAAATGTTGCAGTGAATATGTTTAAGATATCTAGCATCAACTGAAAAGATCAGGTAACTATTTTTATTTTATTTTAAAGACTTAAAAGTAATTTGTTTGTTAATTTTGTCTATTAATTTATGTTGATAGTTATAATTTTTTCCTGGGTCTAGAATTATTTTTAACATTTTAGGTATAATTTTAGCAGTCTATAATATGGTTTCTGCACTATGCTTCTAGCACATCAGTATATTATTTCTGTTTTCCTAACTTGTATTATTCTTAATAGTTTGTATCGCTGGTGGATACTTCAATTAGTGTTTATTGTGAGATACTAAGGGATTGCTATGAATCATTTGCCATGTATTGCTTTGGAAGATATCTTGTTGCATGCTTAGGTAAGTTCTCTTCAATAGCCTTAACAGATGGCTAAAATTCTGTGGATCAATCTCGTATGTAATTCTGTTGCAATTTAAGATTTCCTATTTGGTTGCCTAAGCCTTTTATTGTTAGCTTTGTTTACATGTTTAGATAGCTTCTGCAGTCTGATGTTATTTTCTGTTGTTTAAAGTAGACCTTTGAATACCTTGCTGCTCATATTTTAGATCTTGAATCTTTAAAATCTTCTAAGATCTATCTAACAACCAATGTGTTAATGTTAAAGTCTATAAGTTTATTCTAGGGGCTACTATCCATTCCACCCTTGTGGATTATGTAATGATTTACTGCCATAAATAGTTGCTTTTCACAGTAGACCTCACTCTTGCACCCAGTAGCCTAAGCTCTTACCATTTTGCCAGAAAGTTGTGGATAACGCTAGTCAAGGTTCTTTTGTGCTAAAAATGTGGTTTCATATTTGTGTGACAAACTATGAAATATTTAGCTATTGATGAGTTGGTAAAGAAGTTCAAAGAGTGGTGATCATATACTTTTTGCAAATGCATTTTTGTACGGTAATACAGAATCTTCTCCTAAAAAATCAAGGCAGTTTCTTTGCAATTATGTTATTGAAAAAGTCTTGGGTTTTGGAGATACAAGGCCCTCGTGCAACTTGGATGTTAAAGGGCAACAGTTCTTTTTGTTCTTTAATATTAGAGGCCATTTGCTCTAGATATTCTGTTTAAACATTTTCTTTTAAAGAATTTTCTCCTTGTGCCTTCTTGACTTGATTAGACACAGGACTGATATTCAGTAGTATCTTTTTCTGCTCTTTGTTTTCCTTTTTCTTTTCTTAGGTGGGGAAGAGAGGACAATTGAGTTCATGGAAAGACAAGGACGGGCAAAAGCTCCATTGTTAGGATCTGATTCTGAACCAGGAACTGTGAAACACCCTTTTCCTATGAATTATGTCCTGAAACCATGGAAACTTGGCCAATGGTTTTACCAAGTTATCAAAATTGGCATTGTTCAATATGTATGTGCTCTTTAGCTTGCTAAGATGGAGTATTATTTTGCTTCTCGTATTCTCTTTCCATTTCTTTTTCTTACTCTTAGTCTTAGCAGAGTTCACTTTTATGCTTTATTGGCAGATGATAATCAAGTTGTTGTCTGCTCTTTTAGCATTGATTCTTCAAGCTTTTGGAGTCTATTGTGAAGGTGATTTCAAACTGACTTGTGGGTAAGATGATCTCAATTCCCTATCATTTTTGCAAAGTATATTGTAGCTGCCTCATACTAGTAATTCTCCATACTTGTTATGTTTTACTTAAATGGAATGGCTGGTTCAATTTTATCAATTTTATTCTGGTGAACATTTATTATTGGAATTTAATCTTATAAAGGTTATTCTTAAAAAAGACAAAATTCTGATTTTCTCAGCCTTTTCCTGATTCTGTAGGTATCCCTATATGGCAGTGGTCCTCAATTTCAGTCAGTCATGGGCTTTATACTGTTTAGTTCAATTTTATGCTGTCACAAAGGATGAATTGGAACACATAAAACCATTGGCCAAGTTTTTGACGTTTAAATCCATTGTGTTTTTGACTTGGTGGCAAGGTGTGGCAATTGCTATTTTTTATTCCCTTGGTTTATTTAGAAGTGTAATTGCCGAAGGCTTGTCAAAGTCAAGCTTCCAAGACTTCATCATTTGTATAGAGGTAGATGTCTTCAATTACCTTTTACAGATATATTTCTTCTAGTTGATGATTAAAGCCATGTTCAATAAATCTTATTTTGTTTTAATGAAAGTTTCTCTTCATTCTCAATTGCCACATGGTGACATATATGATACAGTAGCATAAATTTTTTCATTATCATCTGAGGCCTTTTGCTGCTGCATTTCAACATCAACAACTAGAATTGCTTGGTTCACTGAATTATGCATTTTGCCAGTTAAATGAATTCCCTATATGCATGTAAATGGGGGCCTTGCGATTGTTGTTGATCTAAATCCAATAATGAATTCTCATTGAGGTATTTGTATTTCTCCAGCACAGATGGGTATTGCTTCTATTGTTCACCTGTATGTATTCCCTGCAAAACCTTACGAGCTAATGGGAGATCGCTTTCCTGGAACTATTTCTGTCCTCGGAGACTATGCATCTACTGATTGTCCTCTGGATCCTGACGAGGTTAGGGACAGTGAAAGACCAACAAAGTTGCGCTTGCCTCAGCCTGATGTTGATGTTAGAAGTGGAATGACCATCAGAGAAAGTGTGCGAGATGTTTTTGTTGGTGGTGGTGAATTTGTAAGTTTTATCCATTTTAATCTAATGACATAATTTTATCTTAGATGTTATGTGACATTACCAAGGTCATGATTACATTTGTACGTATCGTTCTGAAACAAAATAGTATATTGATTATTAGGACTTTTTTCCCTGAATTATAATTGATGAATAATAATGAACTGGGATTTTGGAGAAACTGCCAAAGAGTGGGGGAGGATAAATATGGAAGTCAGTAGCAGATGTTGCCATAAAGGTGATTGAAATGAACTAATAGCATAAAATATCCTAGCTAAATCTTCCAAGGTGGAATTTTCCCTTTTGTATGAGATTGTGTATTCTTTAAAGTTCCTTTTTCCACTTCCCACCTGACCATGCTCCTAATAATTTTTGTTTCTCGTGTAGAGTGAAATCCTACCAACTACACCAAGCCTGTGTGTAGGAAACCACACATTTCAATTCCTAGTATACATGCACGTGGCAAAACCTGAAATTGTAACTCAAAATATTCCATTTAAACCCTATTCAGATGCCCTTTCATATAACATGGCATGTTGTCTAGATTGCATGTTTTTTGGCTGATCTTTTGATCACCATGGTCTATTTCTTTAAATACATATTGAAATTTGAAATTATTCCTTTGCTGAACCTGCTGTTTGTGTCTGCAGATTGTGAATGATGTAAAATTCACAGTAAACCAAGCAGTAGAACCTGTGGAGAAGGGGATTACAAAGTTCAATCAGAAATTACATAAGATCTCCCAACACATGAAAAAAGATAAGAGAAGAACTAAGGATGATAGCTGCCTTGCATCAACACCCAGCCGGAGGGAGATTCGTGGTATAGATGATCCCCTGTTGAATGGGAGCATGAGTGATAGTGGGGTTGCAAAGGGGAAGAAACACCGCCGGAAATCAGGATATAATACAAGTGGGGAGAGTGGGGGAGAAAGCAGTAGCGATCAAAGTTATGGTGGGTATCAAACCAGGGGCCAAAGATGGGTCGTCAAAGATTAGCCTAGATGGATGGTGTTGTGAAGATATAAAGGAAAAAATTTGCGTGATGGTAACCAGCTCATGCATAATTTGCAGGTTCCATTAGTAGCTTCATGAGGAGGCTGGCGGTTATGCTTCCTGTCAAATTTGCAGCTGGTTGTTTTAGCAGGGATCTGATCAATGTTTGGCCATCTTCACGCATAACTAGTTTCTATACTGTAAAGATTTTGGAATGAGGCTTGGTTTTTATCAAGAATGAATGGAGTAATGCAATGCATGGTCGGGCATCCTTTCTTATTTTTTAAGAGATGCCCATGTTTTGTGCCCCTGTCAAGCTTGGCAATTATTGTAATGGTTTTGACTTTTGAGACATTTTGAGCAGATGTTATTATCTATTTGCCCCCCATCCAGAAAATGTTGCATCTCATGCTCTCTTGCAATCCGATACAATGTACATTTCGTCAACCATTATAGGCTGATGCCAGTTCCTTGAGACATGGTAATTTATAATTGAAAAAGACAAATATAGCCATGTTAAAATCAATAAATCATCCAACCACAAAAAGGCTCACAAGGGGTTTTTGCTTTGGTTGTGAAATAATAACTTAGGGCGGCCAACATATGAATCAATACGGTTTTAGCTTGAATTCACTTGGTAAATAGGTATTGTTTTCATTTTAAAGATTTAAGGGTGCATTTGGTATTGATGTGAGGTATGTAAATGTAGTAATAGTTATAGTTGTGTTGAATTATATTATACTGTAACTGTGAATAAAAGTTATTTTAGTGTTTTATTATTTATTTTTTAAAAATATTATTTTAAGTTTCTTATGATGGATTTTTTTTTGGACTTTTTAGGATAACACATAGGGAGGGAATAAGTTTTTAATTTTTTATAAAATCTTCAAATAAATAAGAAGTTAAGTTTAAATAAAATATTATAAGTTATAATGTAATTAAATTAAATAAGATTTTATTTTAATAGATAATTTTGTAATTGTATTAAATATTAGATGATGTTCAAAAAAGTTACCGACAAAAAGCTCGTAAACAAGATTTTTGATTTTATATATAAAATTATTATAAATCTGTTATAACTTTTTATAACTTAAAAAAAATTGTTTAAAAAAAATTACCAAACACATATTTATCTAAAAGCATTGTATAGCTTACAAGAAAAAGCTCCTATTCACAATCCCAAACACGTCCTAAATTTAAGATTTAGGTCTTAGACTAACATTTAAAAAAATTAATTTTCTAAAATACATTAAGGGTATGTTTAGGAATGTTATAAAGTGCTGTACTTGTAGTTGTAGTTGTGTTATAACTATGGTTGAAAGTTACTTTAATGTTTGGTTATTTATTTCTTAAAAGTATTATGGATGAAATATGATAAATTTCATTAATTATTAATTAAAATTTTAAAAATATTGTAA
>BPVZ01000065.1:68654-79423 GCA_020521535.1 Rubroshorea leprosula | reverse complement strand
GTTAACTTAGTTATTATATATACATAAAATATATAAAAATTAATTAAAAATAATCTTATATTTGATATTGTTAAGTTTTTATTATCAAATTTATAATTTATGAGACATATAATATATTTATAAGTACTACTAGTAGAAGGTTAAATATTATCATATATGCTTGTATAATCGACAACCACTATTGGTTGTCAGTTATATTTATATAATTGACATTTTATCATAATCAACAGAGTTTTTGTCGATTAATCAAGTATAATCGACAGCTTTTTGGCTGTCTATTATATTTTGTCAGTAGTATGTTGTTTTCTAATAGTGCTAGTCTAATTATTAATGAACACATAATTATATGTCACTTAAATGAACATCTCAAGAAATAATAATGATAAAGAAATAATACTTATAGTATACTCTTGAGCCCACTCATTAATAAATGTTGGCATTTTATCTTTGTCCTTTTGGATGGTGTATTTTTTTTTGCGATGATCACATCAACAAATGATTGATTCCTATGGTTAGGATCTTTTTCTTGTACCATGTCACATGTTCAAGTATTTTATTAATTCACACAAACATTATAAGTAACATTAAGAATATTATATAAATTATGTTATGAAATCTAAAACATAAAGGTAATAATCTTTTACCAAATTTTGTAGAAAGTCATTGTAATCCCTAGATCCACTTGTGAGACTTACTCTAGGGCCCTTTGCCTGATTAAGCTTTGCTTGCTTTCTACGTGCATTAAACAATGGGTCCTCAGTCCATATGTACTTTAGCTTCTCCTAAACCTCGTCAAACATGTATGGCTTTTTTTTTTTTTTTTTTTTCTTTTGTAAAATTCTTTTGTCCACATAGGGTTACCAAATTCTTCTCCTAAACCTTGTCAAACATGTATGGTTATCATTTTGTTCTCTTTAGCTATAAAATTAGAAGAAATTATTAAGGTAATAATACAATTACATTATTGGTTCTTTTTTATTTAATTTTGCATGAAATTTGGATTTCACATATAAAAGTTGTTGAATAACAAATGGCTATTTAGTTATTAAAGTACAAATAATAAGCTTTAAAAAAAATACTAATAGTTGATTAAGCTAAATTTGTCAATTAATAAATTATTTACTAAATAATGACTTGTATTTAACAAGTAACATGTTTTAATATTAAAAAAAGTAACATTCAATAGTGTAATTTCTCCTTTACAATAAATGGTTAATATCATATATAAGTTATATGTTGATTAGTAAATAGGGGATTACTAATGTGTAGAAATGTTCTTTGCAATTTTATAAAGGGAACATTAGATATGTCTGATGATCGAAGTTGGATGTATCGTTAGTGAGATGATAGGGGTTTATTCATTGAGGATTTTAAAGTGGGTGCTGATGCATTCCTCAAATTTGTATTTTCACAACAAGATCCAAAGATTTCTTGTCACAACGTGATTCAGTGTCTATATGCTTTGTAAAAATATAGATTGGCATACATGTAGCATGGTTGGTATGCATCTTTATGCTAATGGTTTCATTTATGGGTATCATGTTTGGAGTTACCATGGAGAATCTAGTGCAAAATGAAGACGTTGTGATATGGGTCAATCATCATCCTTTGTGTGCAATGATCCATATAGAGAAATGGTCATTAATGTAATGGGTTCACAATGGCATGAAAGTGGATATTTTTGGTGATATAGGTTGAATGAATCAAATTGGTGAAGTGGAAATAGGTAGTGCAAAACAAGTATTTGAGTAGTGGAGAGGCAAAGGAATTTTTGATCTCTTGCAAGCCGTTGCAACACCACTTTTTGATGGATGTGATGGGGCATTAAAGTGTTGGGTAACTTATATGCTCAACACAAAGACGTTTTATAACATGAGTGTGGCTAGTTGGGACAATATGTTGCAGGGCATTTTGATGGGGTTAAGAAAGAGGATTAGTACAGAATGCCAAAAAACTATTATAGTACAAAGAAAATGTTGAGGACGCTTGGTTTTGATTATAAGAAGTATGATATTTGTGTCAAAAATTGTGTGCATTACTACGATGAATTACAAAGCAATAAAAATAGAGTCAGCCCAATTTGTTGTGAGCCATTTTACAAGCAGAGGAAGAACCTAATTAATAAGCTATAGAGGGACATACCAAGGAAGTCATTATGGCACCTCCCGATTATACCTAGACTTTAAAGACTCTTTATGTCTAAAAAAACTATAGAACACATGACATGGCATGTTAGGTGTTGTAATGAGAATGAAAAGATTATTCATCCTGTTAGGCCAAAGGCGTGACAACACTTTGATCGTACCTATCTAAATTTTGCTTTTGAGCCTAGGAATGTGAGGCTTGGCTTATGCACAGATGGGTTCTCTCCTTTTGGACAATCTACATCACCATATTCATGTTGGCCAGTTTTTATTACCGTTTACGACCTCCCTCCATCTATGTGTATGAAACCAGAGTACATATTCTTGAATTTGATTATTTTTTGCCCTTAAAGTCCAGAAAAGAACATTGATGTGATGCTGCGGCCACTCATGGATGAGCGTAAGTAACTATGGGCACATGGTGTTAGAACTTATGATAGCTTTAGGCATCAAAACTTTAACATGAGGGTAGCCCTTATGTGGACGATAAGTGACTACCTAGGGTATGGTATATTGTTAGGATGGAGTACTTATGGGAAGTTGTCATGCCCATATTATATGGAAAACACTTGGGCTTTCTACCTTCAAAATAGAAGGAAAATATCCTTCTTTCATTGTTATCGGCAATTCTTACCAACCAATCATCCGTTTAGATCAAGCAAGAATGACTTCTTTAAGAATCGTGTCAAAAAACTTGGCCACTCGCCTAGGTTGTCTAGTGAACAGGTTTGGGGCCAAATCCATTATTTTTCAAACATTCAATTTGGAAAGCCAAATAAGAAGAAAAGCATTCCTAATTTTGGTGACTATCATAGTTGGGTAAAAAAAGCATCTTTTGGGAGCTCCCATATTGGAAAACAAACTTAATTTGACACAACTTAAATGTTATATATTGTGAGAAGAATTTTTTTGATAACATCCATAATACAATCATGGATGACTTGAGTAAAACGAAAGAAACTGTTAAGGCAAGAATGGATATAAAAGAATACTGCAAAAGGAAAGGATTGTGGATAACTGAAGAGGGTAGGAAGTCTCAAGCCACTTATGTTCTTAGTAAGGATTAAAGACAGTATATGAGTGGTTGAAGGACTTGAAATTGCTTGAAGGTTATACATCAAACATTTCATCTTGTGTGAACATGCAGGAAGCTTGATACAAGGGTTGAAGAGTTACATTTGTCATGTATTCATGCAAAGGCTCTTGCCACTTGCATTTCATGATTTATTGCCCAATACAATATAGGAGCCACTTGTTTAAGTTAGTGACCTTTTTCAAGCCTTGTGTGGGTTACTGATTTAGGTCAAAGGTATGGATGTTTGGGAGGAAAAAATTGTGGAAACTATATGCAAACTTGAAAGGATATTTCCACTTGCATTTTTTTTATTTGATGGAGCGCTTAGTAATGCATTTGTCATATGAGGTAAAAGTGGGAGGACCTGTTCAATTTCATTGGATGTATCCACATGAGCAGTAATTATAACCACTTTTATACTTATTTCATCACATTTAATTCTTCACAAAAATATTTGTACGTAACATCTAACAAAGATCTTTGATTTAACTCAAATAGACGGATGCATGATTTAAAGTTAACTATGGGGAACAAAGCACAAGTAGAAGAGTCTATACGTGAGATTTACATTATATCTTAAGATCTCACAATTTTGCTCACATTACTTTGATGGAGAGGTGGACACTTGAGTTAGCTCTTTATCAAGGAATGAGGTTAATAGAGGAAATGATATAGATGTTGATGGACTATTGATCTTCAATTCTCTTGGTGAACCAATTGGAGGCCAACTCCCTTATCAATATACCCAAAAGGAGTACAAAGCTGCTACACTTTATGTTCTAATGAATTGTGAAGAGATTAGGGAATGGGTTGAGTAAGTAACAATACCATGTGAAAATCATTTTGCTAACACTTATAGATTGGCTCTAATAACCTTCTATTGTAGGTTATTTGAGGCACAAGAATGTCACAACATGACACCCCAACAAATCCAAGAAAAGCGTTCAAAATATTTAGTTTCATGGTTTAAGAAATTAGTAAGACTCCCTCCAAATCTTTGAACAATGTTTCCAAATTTCAAAGTATTTACCTATACCAACAGTCATATGTTTTTTTATATAGGTTCTAAGTGGTGAATTTGAAGTAGATGATCACCTAATTGGGTTGGCCATAGTACTTATTGCTCAAGTGTCATCATTCAAAGGCTACATTGTGAATGGTTATTAATTCCAAACTATTGAGTATGGATATAACAAAAAGACCATGAATAGTGGTATGTGTGTCATTGATGGTGGATTAGATTACCGTGGGATGTTGGAAGAACTTATAGAGCTTGAGTACTTAGGTTCAAAGCACAAATAAATGGTTGTTCTATTTAAGTGTGATTGGTGTGATATCACCCCAAGTCGAGGAGTTGTGGTTGACCAAAATCACCATCTAGTGGACACTAACCCAAAGTCCAAATTGAGAACATATGAACCTTTCATCCTTACTAGTCAAGCCCAACAAATGTATTACGCTCAGTACCCATCAATGAATTCTTGAAGAAAGGGATGGTGGGCAGTGATTAAGACTAAGGCAAGGAGCTACATTGACATGCCATTAGAGTTTTTAATAGAACAAGATGGAGATGAGGCTTATTTCCAAGACCATAACCCACCCACACCTCAACTTACCAATGTTGATATCATCACATTTGAGCCTATTGTGCATATTGATGGGAGTCCTATAGAGATTTTTGAAAAAAAATTAAAACAATGAGGTAAAGGAGACTGATAGTGATGATGAAGAGGTTGAGTGTGACTTCTACAAGACATCTGAAGAAGAAAATAATAATTATATATCAGAGAATGAAATTGACTAAATTACATTATGTACATTGATATAAACTAATAAATTAATGATATTATCTTTTAAGTTATAGCTAATTATGTATTGGTTCTGACATATATATTGCCTTTCTACTTACTTTAAGTTACAAAAATTATTTTATCATACGTGTATTAGGGCATTTTTAATAAGTCTATGGCACCATTAACACAAATATATATTCATAATTAAATCCTTAACCAATCAAATTACCAAAAACTTTATTTTATTTAGTATAATTTTGGTTTTGAGTTTTTTGTCTTAGTTTTCAAAAATTTAAAAACCGTAAAATAAAATTAAGTAGTTTAATAAATTAATTAAGTTTGGAGTTTTATGTATTTTTTTAAAAAATTTTATATCCAATAAATTGATAATTTTTATTTTTATTTTTGATTTTTAATTATTAATTTTGATTGTTTGAATTTTAAACACCAAAACCAAAATCAACAAAAATTTTATATCCAATATATTAAACAAAGCCTTAGTTTATAAGCAAATCCAAACAAATTGGATTGTTTCACCTGTTGGCACAACCTTTTCCCACAAATTCCATCAAGGAGAAGTATTTGTTGAAGAGATTTGTGTGATACTAATATAGGTGAAGAGACTTTTCTTTTGAAAAAAAAAAAATCTTTGTTAATGTGTGATACAATGATGAATTGGAAACAAAAGAAGTTCTGAGCATCAACAAAAATTTTGTTAATTTGATACATTAAAATATACCTTAATTACTTTCCCTTTTTACAGCATAATCCTTGAAATCCAAAAAAAAAAAAGAAGAAGCTGAAATAGATGATCAAGAAGCATCTCTAAGAGCAATGACATGGTGTTTGGATAGTGCTTGCAAGAGAATTATGCATGCATAATTCTCGATTAGATAGAAATTGATTTGATTTGTTTGTTGAAATATCTTGAGTTATTTGAGTGGAAAAATTAAACAAAAGAATTTGGGGGTATGTAAAAGAATGAATCTTTTCTTATCTATGCTGTTTCAAGTGGTACTTAGTCACAATCAACATAAAAAATTGGGATGTACAATGGTAATTAGAAAGCAATTAATTAAGGCCTTACTATACTCAAATATATTATTTGATTTAAGAAGGCAATTACTTGATTTGATTAATCATCAAATGTAGTCTCTAAGGAATCTTTTTTAAGTGTTGTTTCAAGTGCCATTTAGTGCAAAGAATGAAGTCCCATCCATATAAAGACACATTGATAAGTTCTAGAACACCCTAGGGGGAAGGGGTTCAGTTCTTGATTTCCTTTTCCATCTTCCCCATCTCTTAGCTATCCCTGCAATATTAAACCCATGTGTCTTATCCATGTGGCAAGTTCTATGCAAAGTAACTGAAAATTAATATCGAAAATTCAAAATGCACAATAGTCGTGGAGATGAAAATATTACTTGAATTTGTTATAGAATGAATATTATATTGGGCTTAAGAAAACAAAAAGGAAAGGAAAGGATACATATGAAACATTGTTTGTCAAATTAAATTAAAAAAATATCTTATCTCTATCATTGAATTCCAATTGTTGAAGGATTTGGATGGACCCAAAACTAAATTTGTGTTTTTTTAATTAAATAATAAATTATACAATAAAAAAATATTATCTCTATTTGTCTCAAAAAAAAAAAAATTAAATACGAGATCTCTAATTAATAATTTCATATTTTAGTTCCACGAATTGTAGTACCCTATCTAACGTAGTTGATGTTGCAAGTGATAAGGAGAAGAAACTAGATTTTTTTAATTTGTGCTTTAAGGGTATAATTAATATATATTTTAATCATTAAATTATATGAAAAATTTAAACGATTGACATTAATTTTAATATTAATATCACGTAGATTAATTATTAAAATTAAAGTTTTAACTTTACTTTTTTATACAACTTAATAATTAAAATACGCATTAAATATAAATGTGCATTTATTTTTTATTTTTATTTTTTTGACTGGTAATGTTATTAATATGAGTTCAAATGATAATTAAACCTATATCTAACAAAAAAATGTTAAGATGAGATTGATCAAGTTTGCAACGTCATGGGAACCAAATTTGTATTGAAAACACTCCCACCCATATAATTGCATCTATTTTTGTTTCCTTTTAATTCCCAGCATGTATAGTCTTGGCTCATTAGACCACTAAAAAAAACTAAAACAACATCCCCCAACATTCCTTTGGCCCAATAAAATGATCTGAACTAGACAAGTTCAAATAGCATTTCCACATCAATTTGATTTTCTTTAAATATCCTTTTGTTCTATCCCAGTTAAATAAACCAAATGCTTGCAATGTAGACAGTCCTCCACCCTACACTCATCCCTTTTGATCTTGTTATGTTGCAGAGCAAATCCAAGGCTAGACTACAACTCAGAGAAATGAATTGGCATGATCCTTTCAATACAAATGTGCAAGTTAGAAAAATTCAAAAAAATTAAGTTGAAATGAATTGGCATTTTCACAATATCATACATCTAATAAATGATGATTCAAATGTTAAAATGATTGTTTACTAATCAATCAAATAGAAGTAGCCCATAGCCTCACATATAATTTTTATAATTTTTTTTTTACTCTGACCAATATTAAAATGATTGATAATTTTTATTTTTATGTTTGAGCATACAAGTAATCTTTTTTTTTCTTTTTTGGGTGTTGTAAGATGTCTCTTTGCAATCCTAGTACAGGAGGTAATAATATTTTAATTGCTAAGACAAAGCAAGGGCTAGGGACCTAAGCCACCAAAACCACACAACTCAATGCTCACACCCAAGTTGGGTGAGGATCAAACACCTTCTTTTGAACCAGTAGACCTTGAACAAGTCATTCTTACCTCAGAACAACAAGATGTTGGGAGTGATTCTGATCATGAAAAGCTCCCAAGGAAGAGAGGTTGGGGAGTTGCAAAAGGGTATGAAATGCCAAGGAACCTAGTTGATCAGACATGGATCCACACTGATGAGCAAGGGAGATTACCACATGGGATGCTGCCAGATAAGGTACACAGCGCCATCTCCTTATAGCTAAAGACATGCTTGCCGACACCATACACAGCTTATGGTATGGTGACTGCCCCACATTTATATATTTATTGGAACAAATTATGTGTAAGTACTCTATGAATTTGAGTTTTAGTATTATGATTAACTTGTATGCTCAAACATGGTTAGCTAATATTATGATTATTTTTAGGCAACATTCTAGTGGGAAGAAGTAGATCGAGGGGTTATATGGAATGTGTGGTTGGCGGAGTGTAATAGAAAGATGACCGGTACTATGTCCAAATTGAAGGCTTGGTATGCTAAGGAAAAATTCCAAAAAATGCCATCATAAATTTCCCCCTCAGTGTAGTCGGGCCTTGTAAAGATTTGGATAGAGGATGAAAAGCATAAGAAAGCATCAAATATTGCATGGGTAACTTGGGAAAAAGGACTCGTTGTGACTCATATTAGAGGCTCCATGTCACATAAGAAGTACGTGGAAACTTGGTACATTCAACTTTTACTCTCTTTTTTTTCCCTAATGAGTACATTCAACTTTTATTTTTAATTTAGTTTATTAACATATTTTTAAGCTAATTAGTTAACTAATAACTTCCAAAATTCTTTGATATTCTAAAAAACTCAAATGCTTAACAATCAGTCACCACTTGCCTAGGTGGTTACATGCACAGGCATTCCAAGCCTAGTCTCACCCAGGAAGTGCCACGCGTGTTTGTAATATGGTTGTTGAAACAATTGTGGTAATATTATATGATCATTTTTTACCTTATGATAGTTTGATTAGTTTTACTTGAGTATATATAAACTCAAAATTAAATTTTATACCATGTTTGATAGTGTTGATTTCAATTTGATAAAAAAATGTCATCTACCATATAATTTATAAATATTTAGTGAATGACTTGAGTGATGAAGTTGCGCATTAAGGACTTGAATGGTGGAGTTACGCATTAATGACTTGAATGATGGAGTTGTGTCTTAAATAAGTGTTTTTTTATAAGGGAATGTGGTGTTAAATTTACTTGATAACATGGCCTAAGTCTTATTTTTGGGGGAGATTTTGCCAAATTTTCATTTGATATTAACAACTAATATGATTTTAAATTAATTTTTTAGTTCCTTTTTTTTTTTTTTTTGCAGAATGGTCATGAATGACACAAGAACTTAATCTAGAATTTAAAATGTTAATCAAATTAATTAAAAAATAAAAAAATGAAAGTGTTTTGGCATTAGTTGAAAAATAAAATGTAAATTTATAAACACTTAATATTAAGGATTTGTTTTGTTTATAGAAAATGACTTCTAAAAAGTTATTTTCTACATTTATTTGGTAAGCAAAGAGAACAGTGTCATTTATCATATGATTTATAGATATTTAATGAATCACTTGAATGATGGAGTTAGATGTTAAATAAGTGTTCTTTATAATGGAATTTGGTATTAAATTTATTTGCTAACAGTGGCTAAATCCTATTTTAGAGGAGATTTTGTCAAAATTTATTTTGATATTAATAAATGATATGATTTGAAATTAAATTTTCAATTATTTATTTATCTTTTTTTTTTTTTTTTTGCAAAATGGTGTAGTGTCATGAATGACATAAGAATTTAATACACCTAATAGCACACAATGGCAAATGGATGATGAGATGTATGGGCGGGCCTTGGTTGATATAAGAAGAGGGCCTCGAAAAGGTTTTCTAGTTGGGTTACCACAACATGAGAGGCCAGAGTCTATAGGTATATACATGCGACAACGTTATTAGAAGAACTATAGCAATAGTGTAAACATTGCCAGGCAAAATGATTATCTAGCCCCAAAATAAGGTGACTAGTTTAGAGGAGTAGAATTGAGCTTTTGGGGAGGAATTGCAATTGATTAGGCAACATCTTGGCATGTTACCTCGTGAAGGGACATGTTCCTTTGGTGGCACCCCCATTACATTTGTAGATGCCTCTGTACCTAATGAGAATCCCTCCACATAACTTATGTGGATATGAAATATATTTTGTGTTTTTAGATTAGTATAAGGCATTTTAAGGTATTTAAAGGTATTTAATATGGAACATGACATATTTAGTTTATTTATAATTTCATATTTGGTATTTTGAACATGACATATTTTGTGAGATACTTTGTGTGTGTATGTGTGTGTGTGTGTGTATATGGGGCTTTATATAATAAATATGTCAATAGGTAGTAGCATTTTTATTTGAAAACAACTAGAGATATTTTGTTTTATATGTGGATTTATTGTCTCTAGACTCATTATCTAAATATAATGCATTCTAGTAGCCATATTTTATAGTATACCATGTTAAAAAACACTATTGTGATATATTATTGCAATATAAGTATATTGTAATTTTACTAGAAATTTACAAAATACTGCCCTTTCCTCTAGGAACTTTTATTGTGCCATTCCCCAAAAAATAAAGGTGCCATGTTCTCTCCTTAAATTTCAAGAATTTAAAGTATTTTCCAATGCAATGCACTGGTAAATAATCATTTGCCATTTCCCCTCACTTTTGAAATGCCGCTTATTGTAGGCAAACTTCAAATTATTTTCCAATGCATTGCATTGGAAAATAAGCATTTTGTCCCATTTCACATTGAACTTTTTTGAAATGCCACCTTCTTTTTCACTATTTTCAAAATTCATATCATTTTCTAGCACATTACATTGGAAAATTGTGCCATTCCACACCAAAAGTTTTTGAAATG
>BPVZ01000065.1:32504-58935 GCA_020521535.1 Rubroshorea leprosula | reverse complement strand
TAAACTTTTCTTTTTATTTTTTTAAGGAAAAACTTTCCTCTTAATTTTTTTAACAGCTTTTTTTATTTTAATTTTTTATTAAATATAAAAAAAATTAACAATTTAATAAAATTTTTAATAGTTTTTTTTATATCTAAAATGATGCATTTTACAACATAAAGTAATCATTCCATTCTCAAACCTTTCTTCTCCCATCATATAATTCAAACTTAAAATTTTTAACATAAAAATTTAAATTTTTAATTATTGAATGTTTCTTATATAATATTTTAACAAATTTTATTATAAAATTTATTAATTTTTTCAATGCCTTTTAACTTTATATATAATTTTTTTTCTAATCATTTTTTTAGCAAAAACATTTTATAATAAAGTTCGCCATCATCCAAGTAAGCACTAATTGTTAGAAATTGCGAACATACGGATAAACATTTTTGTTCCAAGATACAAATTAGTAAGTTTTATTTATCCTACAGCTTTTTCACGTTCCCAACAAACATCGTTGGAATTTTATAAGACCTATCTACCAATTTTCTGTAATAATTGGATATAGACTGGAGCTTGATCAAATTCCAAAAGCGTGATTAGTCCACTTCCTTTTTGATGGAAAATCCCAGTCCGCCAAATTGGTTTCCACAATGTCAAAACGAACATATACAAAAAATGAATAAAAGAAAAATATAAGAATGGGTCAATAACAGAGTAGGGGGCCCGCAACCGTAGAATTTCATATCCGTCCAATATAGGGACTACCATAAGCAACATCGTGGGACCAACCCCACAAGTTTCTTATTTTTAAGTTAATGTATAAGCTATCAAATGGCTCGCTTTGTCCACTTATATGAATTTTGAGTCAGAGTCATTCATCATTGGAGAGTTGTGTGCTTGAATTTTACAAGAATTTTTTTTTCATTTTTCAATTAATACATGGAAATAATTATAATTTGTTTAAAAAAATTAATTTGTAAGCAACCCGAAGCAGTGGAGCAGGTAACAGACAAAAGTGATGTATATAGTTACTAAAATAATATAATTATAATGTTATGTAACATTATAAATTTATAATATTATTTTATTAAATAATTAATTTTTTATTTAAAAAGATATTTATAATATTATATAAATTTACAATTTTATACAATATTATAATTATAAATTTATAATTCCATATCACATTATAATTATATTATTGTAGAATAATAAAGGTTTCTTTTAAAAGTGTTATGTTGTGGTTCTTTTGTTTTATATTATCTTAGAAATATAATAAAATATTAATTAAAATTAAAAAAAATATAAAATATATGTTAAAATTTATAAGTAGGAATAAAATTTATATTTTTAAATAAAATACCATACCAAAAAGAGTAATCCTAGGTTGAAGATTCAAATGTCAATCAGTCTTTCCCCTCTCCACCCTGTAAACCAAAAACTAGAAAGAAAATATGTAATAACATATTATATTATTAATTTATAAAATAAAAAATATAATAATATATCATATTATAAATTTATAATATCATCTAAAATTAAAACCATTTGTTTACCACAAATTTTTAAAGGAAAACTGGCCTCTTGAGCAGACACAAACTTTATCAAAATCTGGGCCACTAAGCCCATACCAAGGCATAGCCCATCTCTTAAGTAATTATTTTGTACTGAAATTTTCCTATTGCACCACACCTTATGGGTAACCCTACCTTGTTGGCACCTTAATTTACAATCTTAAAATTTTGGTGGCGCTCAAGATTAGATGTTTAAAGTTGAACTATTATTATAACCAGGCATTCTAATAAACATCTTAAAAATTTAATAAAATAAACATGTTTTTTTATTTGATGGCAGGGAAAATTTCAGACCATAGCAATGGAGATATAGCTGATGAGTTCTATTATTTATCGAAGGTTTGTGAATAATTCTTTAATTAGTGTTTTTTTTTTTTATCCATTGTTAAAAATTATGGCATGGAGAAGAATTAATTTGACAGGAGGACGTTGCTCGTTTGAAAGATCTTGGTTTCGACTCATTTAGATTCTCCATCTCTTGGCCCAGAATTTTACCTCGTAAGATTGCATCTCAAAATCAATAATTTTACGAAAATATTTTGGTGAAATAACTAACTTAAGGATAGTTTCGTTTGCACAAAATAAATTTTTGGAAAAGTATATATATAATTTTTTGATATTTGGCATATAGAAGAGAATATGATAATGGAAAAATATTTTTGCTCAACTAAAAATAATAAAAGAAAAGCTTGGAGTCCAAGTCACTCTAAAGCTGCTACGGATCTTGTGTAACGCTTTGAGCTACCCCAACCGTTGTTCATGTGTGAGCCACCCCCAATTAACATTGGTTAATGCTATGAGTATTCCCGGGTCTCGGGTCATGCCAGGGGACTTGATTTGAGCCACCTCCGTCCCCAATCACACGATAAGCCACCCTTGAGCTGCCCCTATTCTAAGTCACGCCTCCAGCTGCCATGGAGTGAGGTTCGCTCACCAAGTCGCTCTAGAGTCCATAGGCAGAGCTAGAAGGGCCATGAGGGTGCACAAGCGCCCCTAAACTTTTGTTGAAAAATTAATTTAGTCTACTAAGTTTTTTTATTATTAATTTCATCCTTCATTATTTCATACAATTTTAATTATTTTTTAGCTTAATTATTATTGAAAATTACATTTGGTGATGATGAGGGTGGTGAAGAAAAATAAAGATTAATTGATTGAAAATAATCAATATCATTCTTTCACAAGATGAATATCATTTTTCATTTTTTCTTTTTTGTTCATTATTAATATTCTTCTATTGAATACAATTTAAGTTCATTTTGCCCTTCAATTGATGGCATGTGTACTACATTATCAAACACTATTAGTTTGACCTTCAATATCATCACTTAATTTTTTCTTCTTTCATTGACTTTCAATTGAAAAAGAAATGCATCATTTCTTGGTCAAGATTTCATTTTTCCCATCCTAAAAAATCTTTCTCACCATTGTTGGAGTGATGGGGGATTAAGACAACACTAAGAAAAGAACTGAGGTTTAGGTGGCTTATAGCCTGACACAAGCTTTATGACACCTCAAGTATGATTCGAGGTATGTTGCTGCTCAAATCATGGGCAAGGTCCGGGCAATTTGAGTCGTGACATTGAGGTTGGGGGTGTCTCGAGCCTTAACTTGGGCTCCAAGGTAGCTTAGGTTGACTTGAGGTGTGACCCAAGGTTCGGGACAATTTATAACTTGGTTGATTAGGGATCCAAAATAGTTTAGGAGTGACTTGTGGTATGAAGCAGCTTGAAATGCCATCCAAGTTTTGGCTAGCTAAGAACATGAATTGCTCTAGGTTAGCCCAAAGAGTTACTCGGAGTCCAAGTAACTTGTGTGACTCATGATTTGAAATAGTATTAGGACATGACTCAAAAGTGAACCAAACAACGATAAATATTTAGTATATAAAAATTTCAAAATATGTCAATCAACAAAATATTTTTTAAAAATTTTTAGATTTTACTTTCCACAACCAAACACACACTTAATGTTGTTTCTTTATATTAATTGGTGTGAACTTGAAGTTAACTTGTCATCCTTTTGGTACTTTAATAGTGGGTAAAATCAGCAAAGGGATAAATCAAAAAGGAATCGATTTCTACAATCGTCTCATTGACCAACTCCTATCAAATGGTTGAACTTCATTCTTCTTTTGAATTCTTATATATATATATATATATCTCAATTACTAAATTTACTAGTTAACTTTTGCCTTTTTTTTTTCTTTTTTGCACTATTCCAATTTTCAAACAGGAATACAACCCTTTGTTACTTTGTTCCACTGGGATCTTCCACAAGCACTCGAGGATGAGTATGGAGGATTCCTCAGTCCGAATATTGTGTAAGTTATTACACTAGTCAATTTTTTTTTTTTTTCCATTTTTTGGTCATTCATTAAGCAACTGCCTGCTACCTTGTCATTCACTCACCCAAATATTGTACAATTGGAAGTGAAATCTTTACTTTTATTAAAAATATATTAATATTAAGTCATTTAAGTTATTGACAGTACATATTACATTAGTGAATTACAGATTAATTAAGGTGTTTTTATCATTTTAATCAATTGAACTTATTAATTAATTGTTGATAATTACAAATAAATTTCTATTATTAGGAACGACTTTCGAGATTATGCCAACTTCTGCTTCAAAGAATTTGGCGATAAAGTGAAACATTGGGCGACCATAAATGAGCCAAATTTATTTGCTGATGGAGGTTATGCAACAGGTGTTTATGCACCCGGTAGATGTTCTATCTATATAGGAAATTGCTCAGAGGGAAATTCAGCGACTGAGCCTTATATAGTAATGCATAACCTCATTCTTTCTCATGCAATTGCTGTACAATTGTATAAAGAAAAATATCAGGTTAGTAGATACTTTTCTTCTAGTAATTCTTACACTATAATTCTTACAATATAGTCGTACTAATTTCAATTTCATTTTACTTAGGCCTCACAAAATGGAACAATTGGGGTCACGGTGTCTTGTACATGGTATGTGCCAAAATTTGATACAATTGAAAGTAGGAGAGCTGCCGAAAGGGCTCGTGATTTTGACTGGGGATGGTACGTAAAGAAACATTTACATATATATTTCTATATATGGCAACATTATTGTTCTAGTATTGATTGACGGACCCAATCACTTACACAGCGCAAAATCGAAGATAACAAATCTAAAACATGTTCGGGTTTAATTAACCTTGAAATCTTATAAAAATTGAATATAGAATTCTTTGATAAGTAGTACAATTTTTATAGAATGTAAGTTGTTTGAGCCATTGGCCTTACAGCATAAAACTTGGTCTCCAGGATTACTAGAAGCTTGATGATGAAGTTCTAAAGAGTCCTGGTCACCAAGCCTTTGAGTCGAAAAATAGTAAGGAGATTAAAAAAAATAATAAAATAATGCTAGCACAATGCATGAAATTTAGGCTAACCCAAATTGTTCAAACGATCCTTTTTTTTTTTTTTTTCTTTTTCATGTCCAAACAATGTTTATTCCTTGGCTTCTTCTTGGCCTTTTTGGCTTCGGCCAAATAATTTGGAGCTATAGTGTCCACATCTATCACTCGAGTAGTCGGCAGATGGAGACAATTCTTATTTTTTATTTTTACTAAATTTTTAGATTCAATTTAAATAAAAAGGAAAAAGAATCCCGTTACTTAAGAATTTTAGGACTTGTTTAGTATCGTTATTGATTCTATTTTTAGGTTTGGTTCTAAAATTTTAATAAATTAAAAATTAAAATAAATAAGTTTAATAAATTAAACGTAAATTAGTTTTGAATTTTAATGTTGAAAATTTGCCCCCAAAAATTTATCAATTTTAATTTTCAATGTTGGCCTTCAAATGTCAATAAAGATTATTCAAATTTTGGCAACCAAAACCATTACTTAAAAGGGTAACATTACTAAACGCCTAATTATTAAGTTATTAAGGCTCTATTTAGTGGTTGATAATATATATATATATATAAGGCTCTATTTAGTATAATTATAATTTTAAGTTTTTATAAATTTTACAACTCTCTAAATAAAATACTTGTTTATTTTCATGTGTTTTGTAATATATATATTATTATAATTATTAGAGAAATAAAAATAAAAATAGTTTTAGTATTCTTAAATAAGTTCAAATTTTAGTTGTTAATATTAAAACTTATCTTAAAATAATTTTTGGTTTTCAATTTTTTAGTTTTAGCTTTTAGTAATTGAAATTTTTTTTAAAAACCAAAAATAAAAACAAAAAACTACAACAATACCAAATAAAGCCTAAAATTTAGTGTTGAGATTTTAAATTTTTTTGAGTTTATATTATCATTTTAAAGTTTTAAAATATTAGTTTTAGGGTTAAGGACAAGAGTTTAGAGTTTGTGATTTAAAGTTTAAGGTTTAGAAATCAAAATCTAGAGTTCAAGGCTCTAAATAGTATGGTTGTAGTTTTTTTGTTTTCATAAATTTTGCAACTAAAAATATTTGTTTAGTTTCATGTGCATTCTAATCATATAATCATCATCATCATCATCATCATTATTATTATTATTATTATTATTATTATTATTAGAGAAATAAGAACAAAATTAATTTTACTACTATAAAAAATGTTTTATTGTTTTATTAGTTAGTGTTAAAATTTATTTTAAATAAATTTTTAATTTTTGATTTTTAGTTTTGGCTTTCAATATTGCAAAATTAAAAAAAAAAAAAAAACTAATTGAAAATGAAAAACCACAACCATACTAAGTAAACTTGATTAGAGATTTTTGGCGTTGAGTATTTAGATTTTAAGTTTCGCTCTTTAGGATTTACTTAGACTTTATTTGGAAGTGTTGTATACAGACCTTTTCACATAGCACCCTATCTATAAATATAAACTTATTATTCTTTATTAATTTTAATTAATGTTTAAGAAGAGGGATTCATTTGTACACAATTCTTACACACTACATTAACACAAAATCTTGATAATTCATCTTTTCATTTTCAATGGTTAAGATTTATCATGACTTTTTAAATGAAAAAAATACTTATTTTTAATAAATATGAATAAATCTCAACCATTAAAAGTGGAAAAATGACTTGTTCAGATTTTATGAAAATGTAATGTGTAAAACTTATGTGTAAGTGTATCTCTACTCAATATTTGAGGAGAAATTTACTTAAACATAAGTCTTACATACCATACTTTTTTTAAATACATTGTTACTAATTTTAATTAATATTTTTTATATTTTTGGAATAATAAAAGACAGAAAAAACCTATACTTGCAACTACACCCTAGCACAACACTATTATTTGTTTGCTTACTATTTTTTCAATGAGTGAGGAATGATGAGAGAGGGAGAGAACTTAGAGTGAGCAACCTACACCCTTTTCTTATTGCTCTTGTCCCATAAGCAAAAAGCAATCCCAAACAAAAATCTACCTAGTGAGAGAATGATAACTCCTTGAATTTACGATGTGGTAGAGGCTAGGGATTTTAACAAATTCATTGCAAAAGCAAGATAGAGGGATATCTTTATAGCATGAAGAAAGTTCACTTGGTTTAAATTAGATGGTACTGTGATTGGTAGGTTAAACATGTTTCTACTATCCCTAGAATTTTTAGTTAATTTTCCAAAAGCATCTTAATAGGGCTTAAAGAGAGACATGTCCAACCACTGTCCCATTTTACTTATACAACCCTACATTGATTGGGGGCCTAAATCATTTAGATGTTTGGATAGTTGGTTGAACCTTGATGGCTTTACTACTTTTGTTTAGGAAAAAAGGAATAATTTTAATTAGAGGGATGGGAATGCTTTAGACTCAAGGAGAAACTAAGTGCTTGAAAAAGGATTTGAAGACATGGAACAAGGACACATAAAAATAGAAAGAAACATTGATGCAATAAAAGAGGAGATAAGGAGGTTGGATGACAAGTGTGAGGAAAGCACACTTACCAACATGGATGTGGAAAAAAGGAAAGATTGTTTTATTAGTTTATAGGAGTTGAATAAGCAAAGGATAGTCTACTTCACCAAAAATTGAGATAAAGATGGCTCAAGTAGGGCAACACCAACATCAAGTAGTTCTATAGGTGTGTGGCAAAAAGAAGGAAGCAAAATGAAGTTGATGGCAAGTGGATTGATGGAGAATGGATTGAAGATGCTGCAAAAATTAAAAGCTTCATCAAAGAATTTTATAGAAGAAAATTTGAGAAAGATCAATGTTGCAAATGAGATTGGAATTGAATACTTTTAAACAAGTCAGTAAGAAGGAGGATGACATGTTGGTCACAACATTTTTTGAGGAAGAAATTAGAGAAGCAATGTAAAGCTGCAATGGAGGTAAGAGTCTAGGTCTAGATGGACTAAATTTCAATTTCATCAAACAAATGTGACCATTTATGAAAAAAGAGATTTGTAAGTTCATAGAAGAGTTTCACTCTAATGGGAAGTTGGTGAGAGATAGTAATGCGTCATTTATAATCTTGATACCCAAAAAGAAAAATCCCACAAGCTTATCAAATTACTACCTAATTTCTCTTATAAGTTGTATGTATAAAGTAGTATCTAAGCTTTTAGCCAACTGAATGAAGAGGTGATGGATTCCATAATTAGCCCCAACCAATCTGCCTTTTTGGGAGGGAGATAAATAGAAAATGACATTATAATCACAAATGAACTAATTCATAGGGTAAAGAGGAGAAGAAGACCCATGGTGATTTTCAAGGAAAATTTTCAAAAGGCCTACAATAGTGTAAACTAGGAATTTCTAGATTTTATGCTAAGAAAACTGGGCTTTTTTACAAAATGGTGCTCTTGGATCAAGAGGTATCTATCTTCTACTTCTATTTTGGTGTTGGTAAATGATAGCCCTATAGAAGAGTTTCAAATGTCTACACTAAGGTGATCTATTAGCCTCTTTTCTATTTCTTGTGGTGGTTGAGGCATTCAATGGTTTAATAGCAAAGATAATAAATGAAGGAATTTTTAAAAGAATGATGGTGGGTCTTGGGGGGAGTGGAAATAACATATCTACAATTCATGGGTGATATAATCCTCCTTTGTGAGGCTTCCAAAGAGAATGTGTAGGCAATCAAAGGTATTTTCAAGAGCTTCAAGCTTATTTTGGGCTTGAAGGTGAATTTTTTCCAAAGCTCCTTTTCTATAGTTCATATAGAAAAAAAGGAACTAAATGGCATGGATAGCATGCTAAATTTATGGTGGAAAATATACCCTTCAAGTACCTTAATGTCCCTATTAGAGCAAACTCAAGGAAATTATCTACCTAGACCCTTGTAATAAAGTGTTTCAAATGGGAGCTATCAGCTTGGCGTTGTTACTCACTGTCTTTTGGTGGAAAATTATTCTCCTTGATGCTGTCTTTTTGAATATCCATGTCTACTATTTCTCAACCCTTAGAGCACCTAAAAGGGTAATAAATTTGTTGTCTTTAACTCAAAGAAGGTATATATATATATTTTTGAGGGAGAACTGAGGAGAAAAGTAGGATTACTTAGCCAAGTGGGACAGACTATGTAGAAAAAGGAAGGGGGTCTTGGAGTCAAGAGTTTAGGAATTTTTAATGTGGAGTTATTGCAAAAATGGAGATGGAGGCTATTAGATGAAAAGGAAACATTATGGGGAAGGGTCTTGGGGATAAAACATAATATGGATAGGATAAATGTGTGGTGGGCGTGGTTATAGCTCTAGTTGATGGAAGGACTTGTGGGAATTTAGATGATATTGTTATGGGTAGACTAGGATGGTTGAGAGAGGTGGTTGAAAAATAGGTCGGGGAAGCTAATGAAACATTATTCTGGTATGACAAATGGGTGGGCAATAGCTCATTAAAGGATAGATTTAGCAAACTGTTTAGTTTAGTAAGTAATAAAGAAGCTTTGATATTTGATATAGGAGAATGAAGGGATGGGGGTGGTATTGAAAATGGAGCTGCCAAAGAAATCTTTGCTTGGGAAATTAATCTTTTAGATAAACTTATTAAGGAATTACAAAGGAAAAATTTAGTTCAAGGACGAGAAATAGATGGGTGTGAAAATAGGATCCAAAAGGTAAACACTTAGTGTTATCTGCATACAATTTGTTAACTTATAAACTCAATCTAGGATTGCCTAGAGACTAGAAACTATTATGGAATCAAAGAGTGCCATTAAAAGTTTCAACTTTTGCATGGAAAGTAGTCTATAATAGAATTCCAATGAAGGAGAATTTACATAAATGGAAAGTGTTGAGCAATGAGGATGATTTGTCATGTGTTTTATGTGGAAAGGGGATTGAATGCTTGGATCATCTTTTATTTTCATGCCCAAAAGCATGGAATGTGTGGTCTTCTTGTTACAATTGGTGGAGCATTATTATTATGCCCCAAATAAGGGTTGGAAGCACTTTATATAACATAGAGGGTTATTCAATAATGGAATTATAAAGGAAGCTTGGGAGGTGGTTTAGTTTGCAGTTGTATGGAATATTTGGCTATGAAGAAATCAAAAGGCATTCACGATAAGCTTGGAACTTCAATACAAGATCATCTAGGTATTAAGTACTAAACCAAACCTTATAGTGGCTCAAAGCTAATAGATAGCCAAAACTCTCAAAGGACCTTTGGTATGTAACCCTATTTAAGCTTACAAAATAGCAATTAGAGGAGCACCTTAATTAGCCCATTCTTACATTTCGTCTAGGGATGGAAATCATATACAAGATTTTGAAGTTCTTAAGGCTATATTACATAGTGGGGTAGTTTAATTTTTTTGAAACTATGTTGATTTCATTGCCCCACTTGTGTAATTTATTTATTGTGTTAGAGTAGGAGTACTCTTTGCCAATACAAAAAATAAACTCTCATTTGAAGCCTTAGGTAGTGGTGGGCACATTTTGGATAGAACATTGATTGGTACACTATTTAGTTTAGAATATTGCACAATGCACATAAAAATTTATTTTTTTTTAGTATGAAACTAAAGGCAAACAAACTTAAAGATGCAACCATACATATAAGATGTATGAATTGATTGAATCGGTTATACTTATATTGTATTTTAATGACTAAATTAGATGGGTGTCAAAAGGTGTATTTAACCAAAAAGTATGCTAATCATTTTCCTTGTAGATACCATTGAAAACTGAATATTGATGGAGATGGAGTAAAAATTTGGATATTACCAAATGCCTAGCACTAGTCTTTGGTATGAGTATTTAGAGTTTATATTTAGTGTAGGGTTTATATAATTAATTTAGAATTTAATACTTATAAAAGAAAGGCACACCAAACATTGTAAAATAAAGACAACCAATTCTTTATTTGCCTTGAGCCATTGAAAGGATCTCATATACTTTTCACATCATGTTGTCCAAATCATAGTGGCGGAGAAGCACCAAAAGATGGCAACATAAGAAAGCTAATCATCCATCATATATGTATAAAATAATTGACAAATTAAAAGAGGCCCATCCATCTCCCTTTTTGAGCAAACCATGCTTCTCTTTAATTTGCTTAAGACTCTCATCTAGACATTTCTACAAATATTTTATAGACATTTTGCCTTATGCTTTTATTAATATGGGAAAGCTATGATGGTAATACAAGAGGCAATAACCTTGTCTCCATGAGCATCTCTTTTTAGACCTAAAGACCCAAATGAATCAATCTATTGTAGAGTTCAAAAGCTTTAGAGGACAAGGAGCTAGGACTTAGAAAGAAGCCTTCAATTAGGGACTGGTAAAGATGAGAGCAAGAAGAAAGTGATTGTGTATCAAACTCGATGAAATTGTGGATTTTTCCATCATATAGAGTGAATGTCTTCTCAAATTTATGTCAAAGAATCATATCCTCCATAAACTCAAAATCCATCTTAAACTCAAGAGGAGTATTTGAGGCAAAGAAGTAGAAACAAACTTTAATAGAAGATCACACAATTGCCAATGGCAAAGCTTGATCAAAGGTGCATTTGATTTTGATGAAATACAAGAATTGAGAATTGAAATTCATAAGGTAAAAGAGGTATTTGAAATACATGTAATTTAATTTTATCTTTGAAATATAAGATTTTAAATACATGTATTTGGATCAAATTCAAATACACCTTTATTAAGCAAAAACAAATAGTGTATTTGAATTTGGAGCTTTAAATTCAAATACACTCCACCCAAATATAGGTTCCCAAGCAGACAACAAGGGTATTTGAACAATATCATAGGAAATCTTGCATTTAAAGTGTCAAAATATCATGATTTCACTTTTCCCATATGGTTTAAAGTTTTAAGATCATAAAAATTTAGAGGTTTAGGATCTTTCATTTTTTTAAAAAATAAAAAACTTAAAATGTTGATTGATCCAATCCTAGCATAGCATTACCTTCTCTTTGTTCACCTTTCTAATTAGCTTTTCATAGAAGCATAAATGGTTACAATTGTATTTTTTTTAGGATTATTCATCCAGTGGTTTATGGTGATTATCCTCGAATAATGCGAGAGATGGTGGGGAGCCGACTCCCAAATTTCACAAAAGAACAATCTAAAATGATTAAAGGGTCAATTGATTTCCTTGGAGTGAACTACTATGCTGCAAGTTACGCAGATGACTCTACATCTGATAGAGGTGCCAACCTAAGCTACACAACAGATAGTCATGTCGATCTTTCTAGTAAGCATCAACTACTTGACACTTAAAGAAATTTTATGAATTATTATGAACTTGCATTGCAACATATTCTTAAATCATTATTTTGGTTTTCATTTCATTGTTACAGCGAAGAAAAAAGGAATTTCAATTGGTGAATCGGTGCGCACCATCTCTAGCTACTTTTCTCACAAGCTATTCAATTAATATTTTGCATCACTAGTAGAGCTAGGGGGGTCCTTAGGGTCCCAAGCCCCCTTAAACTTTTGAAAAATTATTATGGTTCATCAATTTTTTATTTTTATTATTTTTATCTTTAAATTTTTATTTATTTTATATAATTCTAATCCACATTTTTTTATGAAGTCATTTTGACCCCTTATTTTTTTTTTAACTCCACTAGTACTTTGCACCAAATTATTCTACTAATGAAAATAATTTTGTAGACGAGTGCTTTTCAACAATACACATGTCCATGGTGTTTTCGAGATATGTTGCTATATATAAAAGAAAGATACAAAAGTCCAACTATCATCATAACGGAGAATGGTAAGTTTTTTGATATTCAATTTCTAACTTCTTTCTTTTAGATTGTGAGAAGCTTGAGACAAATATATACACTTGATCATTTTCAGGAATGGGTGATGTTACCAAGTCGTCATCAACAATGATTGATTTTATCAACGATAACCAGAGAATAAAATATCATAGTGCCCATCTATTATATCTGTCCAAAGCAATCAAGTTAGTAGCTAGCTAGTTTTCTAGTTTGAATGTACTTCACATTTTGAATATACAGTTTTAATTGTCCTTTTTTTTTTTTTTTTGGCTTGGCTTATAAGTAATTGCTTTTGTAGGGAAGGAGTTGATGTGAAGGGTTACTACATTTGGTCACTGCTTGATAACTTTGAGTGGGCTCAAGGCTATACTAGTCGATTTGGCATCATTTATGTAGACTATAATAATGGGTTGCAAAGATATTTCAAGAATTCTGCTTTGTGGTTCCATAATTTCCTTAAAAAGGAAAACCTAGGTAATGTTACTAGCTTGTCTCTGCTTTATTCTGAGTGATTATGTTAAATGATCATCACCGACATTCTAGAAGCATGGAGATATTTTGCAAAAGTTAGAGAAATCAAGAGAAGAAAAGATTAATCTAGAATAAGGAAAAAAATGTAAGAATAAAGTCGGTGTGTAAAATTGTGCAAGTTGATGTATTTTCTTTGGAAGTTAATTCGAAACTTGTTTTGTGTAACAGTAGTTAGTGTAAAATTGCGTATGTTAAGAGTATTTTAATTTAAAATATTTATGATGCCTACTTTGAAGGATCTTCATTGAATCTCACAACATTTCACTTGCAATATGTCTATTATATGGTTCTCTTAAGGGAAGCATCCTAAGACATCATTTGGGCCTTTAAAGGCATCTTAAGTGGTTACAATTGACATTTGGTCTTAGGATTAATTTCAGTAAGAGTTCTCTTTATGACATTAATATGGATGAATCTTAGCTAAACATGGTTGCTTATGCACTAAATTGCTAGCATGGTCCACTTTCTTTCAAACACTTGGGATTACCTATCAATGGAAACTCACATCTTTTGAGTTTTACATAATTACTTATTGATGGTATAGTTTATAATCTAACAAACAAAAACAAACTTTTGTTATTATAGAAAAACCCTAACTTTCATGCACTAATCCTAGATTTCAAGTTAAGTGGTGATGGGCACCTCCTTCAAGAAACATCTTCATTCTAATAGTCTCTCCACTTTTTTCTACCTCTTGCTTATGTCTATAACCCTTGCTCGCATCTATAGCCTTTACCTACATCCATACCACTAAAAAACATCTCCTTTATATAATTGATTGCCTTACCTTAAAGACATGAACATTGACACAACAAACTTCAACAACTAATTCCCCTTGTGCGATTGATGTTTGCTCTATTATGTGGCTAGTGATTAAACCAAAGTAGCCAATTGATTGATACCTCATTGAAGTAGCCTTAATCTAGCATCAAAGATTTACATCACATCTTTGAGGTATTGATAGAGACAGATTTTGATGGTGGAAGATGTCTTTGGCACTATGACAAGCCAGATTCATCTAGTGTAGGATGGTGATGACAACCTTCCACTATATGAGGCATGGAAACATAGAGATGCCAGTGTGAATAATATGGCACCTCTGGAGGAAGAAAGAGATTTTAGGGTTTTCATGAATAATGCTGGTGTGGTTGTAGTTTTGGTGATGGAAGGCTATGAACCTTTTCTAGATTAGCTATAATGTGATACGATGACAATTAGCAAAAAAAGAACTATAAATGTTGAGTATCCTTGCTTTTCTACTAATGCTAACCTAACAAGTGAAGATGTCTAGTTAGCTCGTAATGCTCATAGTGACTTTTTTTTTTCTACAATAATAACCCTGTTTTGATCTATATAATAATTGTGTCAGCAATCCTTAGTTTCAGATAACTTTTTCTATTTAATTATCTATATCCATTATAGGAATACTTTAAGTCTATTTCTAGTGTTATAAGTAATGCTTTTGATTTTAATTAAGCTATAGTGCCCTGCTCTGGAGCTTCAATTTTAATCTTTTTTATTTTAATATACTCTCTATATCCTTAAAAAAAAAAAAAGTTGTTGCTATAGATTAACCTATAGCAATGAACATATAATGAAATCATTTGGTAGAGTTTTAAAAGCAATCAAACTTGTTTTTAAAGTTATTTTGACTTTATGATCTATTTGGTTAGTATTTTTTTAGTTTTTCTATAAGTTGCTTTCAACAACTAAGTTGCTAAAAAAGCCATTATAGCATAAGCAAGAAATTGAAGCTTTTCATATTTGAGCTTTTTAGCAACAATCCTTTGACCAAGTAATTGAAACAAACAACCTTAATCATTTTACATAATTCCAAAAAACCTAGCTTTCCTAACCATCCTCTTATTATCCTCATTTGTTCCCCATTATCTCTATTTCAATAACTTTCCTATTCAAGCCTCAACACTTTTCCATAGATCTCTCCTTTTCTTCAAGTCCACTCATCTCCCAGGGTCTCTTCTAGTGTTATCATCTCCATTGCCTCCAGATCTACTGTTATTCAAGTCATCCCTCATCTTTGCAAGTTTCTTCAAAGCCAAAAATAAAATAAGAGGAATGTCTTTACTATTGGTTTTACCAAATAGAAGTGTCCTTTTTGTTTGTTTGTTTGTTTTTTTTTTTTTTTTTTGAGAAAAATAGCACTGATCTTGTAACGATGAAAGAGATAAAACCATTATGAAGCCTTCTTTACACCTTAAAAATTCACTCTAATACTTTAAAATTTACATCTATAATGCCATATTCCTGAGGCATAAAATAGCTAAAAATAGAAACAACTAGAAATGGATAACTAACAAATGTATGTGAAACTTAGTTACCTTCTACTTCCCAATCATTTGTTATACCATTACAACACACATAACACCACAACCACTTAAACTAAGGAATAAACCTTAGCCCATGTTACAAACCAACCCATCTACACATTTATGGACACTTTAAAACCTCCATTCCAATGAATTCCATGGCCTACACTCCATGATAACCCCCACTACTCTTGAAAAGATCCTTGAATATGTATAACATTCTTTCCTATTTCAAAGTCTCTAAACTTTTCAAACTATATATCAATAACATGATAATCCTTGGCAAAGAAAGTTTATCTAGAAATTGTTGAGGTGTGTGTCTATCAATGGCTGGTCAAGGAGTGACATGGCCAACTCTGATGGAGAACACAAGAAGATTTTATTGAAGGATTGGGTTCGTTGGTTGGTGCAACTTAGAAAAATGGGATTCTTACTTTTAGAGCCTTTCCTTGAAGCTTTCAACAATGCCTAAGCCAACAAATTGAGAAGGTTATCTTGCCAATACATGACAAAGGTGGGATATTGTCAAAGACTTCATCAATGTGCTCACCCAAATGCTTCCTTTTTTAGTAGCAACAATTGAACTTGTGCCAAAAGAGCTTGGAAGAGAAGTAAAATTTGAGCTTTTCATGAGATCTACAACTCTAATGGAATATTTGTGTGTTTGATGAGTATTTGAGGATCAAGTTGGGAGAAAATAAGTGGGCTTAGAGAGAGAAAGCAACTACTAGTACTAAGAGAATAGCCCTAACTCTCAATACCAGAAAAATTTCTCAAAATAGTGGTGAAAAGGTTGCAAAGATTGTGAAGAAATGAAAGAAAATGGTATTTGTAATACCTACAAGTGATTTTGTAATTGTATAAAGTACTAATTGTATAAAGTACTAATTGAGGCCATTGGATGGGTATTTCAATACACATGTTTATCATCTATTAACCTCAATACAGCCCATTTTTTACTTATTGGAGAGTGAGATATTTTGACTAAAGATTTGAAATTAGCAAAATGACAGAAAATTTTACCTTATTCGGCAACAAGATAAAAGGTACTTATGGTAAAATCTATGTTGGAGATGAATCCATAGTTTTGCATAGTGGTTTTATTGGGTAAATCAAACCACCTTGGACATTGGGTTACTTCCTTATTATCTTCTAGGCTTGGGTTTGATAAGAAGAATAAGAAGAGTGAGCTTTTACCCATTAACAAGCATTTTGAACTTTTAGCAAGCCTTTCCCCTCTATTTATCATAAAGGACTTGACAAGGGTGGCACCAATTTTTACCACGTTGACATCCCATTTTAACAACAAGGTAAGATAGGTCACTTCATGCCTTACACACCATTATTCCTGTAATCTTTCTCGTTACCTTTATGGCATTGGTTCTACAAGTTTGACAACCTACATAATGACATTTTTTTGTCGTGGTACAAGTGTATTACAATAACAATGTTTTTAAAAATGACAAATGAACTCTATCAAAAGTTTATTGTTAAACGTTATTATCATTGTTAATGACTTTGGCCAAGGATAGACAACCTTTGCATCCCGTGTACTTGGCACTAGTTTTTGGTCACTTGATCTATGGGTAGTAGCAAGTGAGGTTCAACAAACAATCTGGGTAATGGCTTACCAATCATGGATAGTGACAACCTTTAAAACTATTATCAATCATGAATAGTGACAACTCTTTTAAAACTTTCTTTAATTGTGAACAATGACTTCTCTTGTTGACCTTTTGTTAGTCGTGAGCAATGATGACTTTATCAGTGCAGAATCTTGCTTTGTTAATGTTAATGATTGTGAAGAGGTTATCCACCTCTTTATCAGACTTTTGCTTCAGCAAATGAGTCAATGCCTCATCAAATCAAGTCTATTGTCCATCATAGCAAAGGACTTTGAAGTATATATAAGCCCATTATTTGTGTCAGTGATAGGAGCTATTGACAAGAACCCTTTGTCCATGATTAACACGAGTTTTACTAAATTGAACATATGTAAACCCATTGCTCATATCAGTGACAAAAAGCTGTTATAGTGAGAACCCTTGGTCTCTAATTAACAAGAATTTTGCCAAGATGACATATAAGCCCATTGTTTGTATTAATAATAGGGGGCTATTATGGCAAGTGTCCTTTGTCTACGATTAATGGGAATTTTACTAGAATGAAATATAAACCCATTGTCTATATCAATAATCGAGAGGTATTATGGCTAGAACCCTTTGTCTGTGATCAATGAGAGTTATGTTGATAATGTGGCTCATTGTCCGCAAATGACGGGAGCTTGATATTAATATCACTTAAAAATTTTTCAAATGTGAAATTAAAAAACAATTAAGTGTGAAAGATTAAGAAAATTGAAGTCACCACTCATCCAAATTATAAGATGGGACAAGTACTCTAAAACAAGTTTATACAAAGATAGAGGTTTAAGGGTACGGTTAAAAGTGAGAAAGGATATATGTGCACTTTGCAATCCTCTGTGTACGAACGGTTGCATACTTTGAAATTGGGGTTTTAATTCAACTTATTTATTGTTTAGGTCTTAATTGAGTAAGCTTGAAAGTAAACAGGTAAAATTGTAACATTTGAAAATTTTAGGATTGAACTGGATAAAATCAAGAACTTGCAAGCACAATAGCAATAAATTAAAAGTTGAAGGATTGATTTGACTAAATTTGAAAACCAAAGCACTAATTCAAAATTATTAAAAACTTCTGGACTAAATTGCTTCATCACAACAAAATTTAGGTAAAATTAAAGTTTAATAAAAAATAATTTTTGCTCTTGATTACGACGTAGATTAAGGAAAATTAGACAACTCAAAATTAGTTAATTACGATAATTAATTTAAAATTAATTAATTATATTTATTAGTCTCTAGTTATCTTAATAAGAAAAATCTAATTAATTTATTTTAATTAAAATTCACTAATAAATATTAAAAATATCAAAATATTTAATAATAATCATATAATAAATTTAATTAAATGAGAGCCTTCATTATATCGTATATATTATATAATTATTATTAAATATTTTAATATTTTTAACATCAACAGGTTTCATTTTATTTTATTTTGTTTATTTATCGATTTTTTTTAAGTCCATAATGTCTAAACTAAATGGGTCGTGTTGACCCACTTCGAAAATGTTACCCAAACATTTAAATGGGTGAAAGTAAATCAAATATTGCAATGTATTTTAGGGTTCATTGTGTTCATCCATAATGCGATCTTTACATTGAAAATTCAACAAATAAGACTAGGGCAACACAAACTCAGAAAATCATATACGCAAATTTATATTAGAATTTCATTATCATCAATATCATTTACACAAATTCTTAGCCAATAGAACACCAAAATGTAGAAAACAACACAACCAGTCAAAGAAATGAAAATGGAAATTTGGGTGTCCAAAACTAAGTCTTATCCGGAGTACCCTACCCACCAGATAGTCCCCGAATCATCCTTCTCCTCAGTTACCCATGATTTATGATACCAATAAATAGAATTTAAAGGAATATAAGGAAAATCCACAAAAGAGAAAGGATCCTCGATAAATATCCTTTGCAATATAGTCTAGAATATAAGAGAATTATAGAGGAATTTAAGAAGATTGAAGAACACCAAAATAATTAAACACTCAACAAAGAGTTACAAAACACGTTTATACTAGCATATTAACTGACACAAACCAACAGTAACTGATATGCCACCTGCACGTGACTTCTAAGTTTTTCTACATATCAATTCCTTCCCCTCAAAAACATCCTTGTCCTCAAGGATGGAAATTTGGAAATTGTTGTTGAATATCGTAAAGATACTCCCAAGTAGCATCTTCAAGGTAAGCATGAGACCACTGGACTAACACCTTAGTAGCAGCTCGATTTCCCCGCTTCACTGGTATAGGCTCTAACATCATTGGTAAAGGCAAATCAATAGGAAATTGAGTAGTCACCTGAATTTCTACTCTAACTTTTTTTCTTTAGCTATGACACATGAATTACTAGATGTATCTAAGATGAATCAGGCAAGGCTAATTTATATGTTACCCTACCCACTTTATCAATCACCTGAAATGGGCCAAAATATTTAGCAGTAAGTTTGTGAGATGGCCTAGATTGCACAAATTCTTGCATATATGGTTGAAGTTTGAGATACACCCAATCTCCAATAGCAAATTGTCATTCTTGTCTATGCTTGTCAGCTTGCTGTACCATTCTTTGTTGTGCTCGAGTGAGGTGAAATTTCAGTACCTTCAACATATTATCCCTAGCTTGCAAACTTTGATCAACAATTGCAACATCTGAATCTCTAGGTACATAAGTTATATGCAATGGTGGTAGAAGTCCATACAAAGCCTTAAATGGAGAAATTTGGGTAGCAATATGAAAATTAGTGTTATACCACCACTTAGCAAGAAGTAACCACTTGTTATACTCTGTTGGATGATCACCAGTCATGCACCTTAAATAATTTTCAAGACACCTATTCACCACCTCTGTTTGCCCATCAGTTTGAGGATGATAAGCAGAAGAACATTGTAGTTCAACCCCTTGGAGTGTGGACAACTCCTGCCAAAAATTACTAAGACAAATGGGATCCTTGTCAGATACAATTGCTTGAGGCAATCCATGCAACTTAAAGACATTGTCCATGTAAGCTTGTGCAACAATAAGAGCTAAATAGTGATGTTGTAAGGCAATGAAATGTGCATATTTTGTAAGTCTATCAACAAAAACAAAGATAACATCTTTGCCATAAGATTTTGGAAGGCCTGTAATGAAATCCATACTGACTTGAGTCCAAATTGCTTTAGGAATTGGCAGAGGTTGTAATAGCCTTGGAGTTGGAATATTTTCTGGTTTGTAATGCTGACATACATCACACTGCCTTATGTACTGCCTCACATCTTTCTCTAAGCCTTTCCAATAAAACAAAAGCATAAGCCTTTTTGTGGAAGCTTGAATTCCATAGTGACCTCCCAATGCATTATCATGCACCAAATGAATCAACTTCCTCCTGAAAACAGCATTATTTCCCACAACTAATCTGCCCTTTCGTTTTAGTTGTCCTTCAAACCAAGTGTAAGCAGAATCCTTTAAAGAACCTTGTTGTAATTTATTACAGATTTCTCGAAGCACTGGATCAACTTTCCAGCTAAGTCTCACCTCTTCATAAATACCAGGAAGAATCTTAGAGACTGCCATTTGCATGAGCTGGTTACTAGATACTCAAGAAAGTGCATCTGCTACCACATTTTCTTTTCCCTTTTTATAACTAATTGAAAATCATAGCCCATTAATTTAGCCAACCAAGCGTACTGTAAAGGAGTACTAATCCTCTGCTCTAAAAGATACTTCAAACTCTGGTGATGTGTTTTGACAATAAAATGCCTTCTAGTCAAATAATGTGACCACTTACACACTGCATAAATTAAAGCTAACAACTCTTTTCATAAATTGATAAACTTTGATGTCTTAAGGACAAAGCCTTGTTGATAAAATCTATTAGATGCCCTTGTTGTAAAAGAACAGCACCAATTCCAACATTAGAAGCATCAGTCTCCATTACAAACTCCTTGGAAAATCTGGCAAAACCAACACTGGAGTTGTTGTCACAGCATGCTTAAGGGATTCAAAAGCTTCATTTTGACCAATGAAACCCCTCTTTTTTAAGCAATTTTGTCAAAGGTTTACTCAAACTCCCATAATTTCGAATAAACCTTCGATAATATCCTGTCAAACCAAGAAATCCCCTCAATTCCTTAACAGTCTTCGGTTGAGGCCATTGCTGAACAGCTAAGATCTTCTTAGGATCAGTAAAAACTCCCCCTTTAGAGATATAGTGCCCAAGATATTCTATCCTATCACAATTAAAGAAACATTTGCTTTGCTTCGCAAATAGCTCATTATCTCTCAACAGCTTAAATACCTGTCTCAAATGGCAGATATGCTCTTCTAAGCTTTTACTGTAAACAAGGATATCATCAAAGAATACCAAGACAAATTTTCGAAGGTAAACTCTAAAAATATCATTCATAAGAGATTGAAAAGTAGAAGGTGCATTGGTGAGACCAAATGGCATGACTAATATTCATAATGCCTTTCATGAGTTTTGAAAGCTGTTTTTGGAACATCTGGTGGATACATTCTAATTTGATGGTATCTTGACCTAAGATCAATCTTAGAAAAAATTTTTGATCCTTGCAACTCATTTAATAACTCTTAAATGAGGGGTATGGGATATTTATCCTTCATAGTCTGCTTATTTAGAGTTCTGTAATCTATACACATGCGCCAAGATTCATCTTTCTTCTTAACCAGAACTACAGGTGAGGCAAAAGAACTTACACTATGTTGGATGATACCAGATTGTAGCAATTCTTGAGTCATCTTTTCAATGACATCCTTCTGCACTCCTGGATATCTGTATGGCCTTTGATTAATAGGATCAGTTCCTTCCTTTAAACAAATTTTATGATCATGAGGTCTATGGGAAGGGAGGCCTTTAGGTTCTGCAAAGAGATCAACATATTTTAATAATAATTCTTCTAATTCAAGACAAGTTGAAACCTTCTTGGAAGCGTTTTCAGCTTTATTTTCTTCAGTTTTCCAAGTGCCACATCTTTCGACAGCATCAACAATCAGACTACATAAATGTATTGAGCTGGCCTGTCCTTCTTTTTTAAGCAATCTCACCATTCCTTTATTTCCAACCATCTTTAAAGACACCTGAGAGGATCCCCTGTGTACATACTTTTGTCCATTGACAGCAAACTCCATGTGTAAAGTCTTAAAATTCCACAAAATGTCACCCAAGGTCTTTAGCCACTAAATTCCCAACACCATATCACAACTACCAAGAGGTAAAATTAATGTATTTGTATGAAATGGTTTACCTTGTAACCACCAAGTAAAATCTTGGCACATATGGACACATTCCAATGAACTTCCATCAGTTACATCAACTGTCAAAGCCTCAACAGCTTGTAATTTACAGCCAACCCTTTTTGCCACATTAACATCTAAAAAATTATAAGTACTCCCAGAGTCAATGAGTATGTGAATAGGTTTCTTATTCACATATCCAGTTACCCTCATTGTACGGTAAGCTCCACTACTACCTCTAAATAATGCATGAACAGACATGTATGGATTGGAGTCATCTGGAAGTTCTTTTATGGCTTCCTCAAAGACTTCCCCTTCTTTTCCTTCATCACCCTCAACAACTTCAATGGAAAATAATTGCATATTTTTGCATTTGTGACCATTGGTGAATTTTTCATCACACCAATAGCATAATCCTTTTCGCCTCCGCTCCTCCATCTCTTGTCTGGTAAGGGGCTTAATATGTTTGGGAGAGGTGTTTGATGGTCTAGTGTTTGGGTAAGGTAATTTGGTAGAGTTGGTAGAGGTAAATGTTTTTGTAGTAGCATTAGGTGTCCGAGGAGGAGTGTTTGGTGTAGGTAATAAGGGTGTAGTTTGTCTGGGTTGAAGTTTACATGTTAAAGCTAACTTTTGTGCCTCTCGAATAGAAGACTCTTGTAGTCGAGCTAAAGCATAAGCATCATAAAGAGTCTATGGCTTAAACATCTTCACTAAAATTTCTATCTCTCTTTTCAATCCATTGAGGAAAAAAATCACTACTTGTTTTTCATTTATTCCAGCTCAAGGGAAAAGAGTATCAAATTGCTCTTGGAATTCTTCCACTGTCTTAGTTTGCTTAAGTGAGATCAAATTAGACATGGGATCCTCATAAGCCTTCTCACCAAATGTAGCCTTAAGGCCTTTAACATATTCCTCCCAATTTGAAAGCACTTGCTCTCCCTTAATCTCTAAAAAAGATTGATGCCACTTCATAGCCTTTCCCTCAAGATTTATTGAAGCCAAATGAGCTTTATGTTCATCAGGAATACCATCAATTCTAAAGTATTGATTACATTTATACAACCAATCTTTTAGTTCTTCACCATTGGATTTGGGAAATTCTATCTTGCCAGTTTTGGAAGTAAGTGGCCCCATACCTGCATTTGAAGATGAATTTCCATAAATTTGAGATCCTCAAGAAGTTGAAGAGGTACCAAGTTGTGCCATGATATGATTTTGTTGCACATTCAGACCTGACATTCGAGTTCTCAAATCTGACACTTGGTTTTCATACTTTTCCTCCATGGCCTTAAGTAGTTGTTCATAATGTCCGCCCATCTTAGCCATAGCTGTTTTGACAACATCATCAATCAGTTTCTTCTGTTCTTGTAAGCGAGTTTCCATGATGCCAGGAACTTGCTTTGATACCAAATGATACCAATAAACAAAATTTAAAGGAATACAAGGAAAATCCACAAAAGAGAAAGGATCTTCGATATATATCCTTTGCAAATATAGTCTGGAATACAAGAGAATTACAGAGGAATTTAAGAAGATTGAAGAACACAAAAATAACTGAACACCCAACTAAGAGTTACAAAACACATTTATACTAGCATATTAATTGACACAAACCAATAGCAACTGATATGCCACCTGCATATGCCACTTGCACGTGACTTCTAAGTTTTTCTACATATCAATTTCTTAGTTCTAGAGTATGCCTAGCCAACAGCCAAGCACCAATTGTCCCAAAACAAACGTTGGAATTTGGCTGCTGAGTCTGTAGAGAATTATGTCTCCAATCTCACTATTCTGCTTCTGTCCAACCTATAATCCTCCTCTGATCTTTCCTCCATGGAAGAAGCAAAATTGAGACCAAATCTATTTCGCCTACCCTATTTTTTGATTTCTCTTCTCCCTCCCAAAAAATAGATCTAAGAGAAAAAGACAAGCAGAGTTTAAGGTGAAGAAATCGGTGACATAGGTTAGTGGGTAGTGGAGATCGAAAAATTGAGAGGAAGTCCAAAACCAGGGAAGAAAAATTGAGAGCCCTAAATTTGAAATTTATTTTTTTCCTTTCCCCTGGTTGCTATTCATCAAAGTAAGGAAGATCCAGCCATGGATGAAAAAAACGAGATTGGAGAAGGAGGCCGAAACCGAGGGAGGAGACTTGCTTTGCGGTTTTTTTTTTTCTCCCCTCCCTTTAACCTTCCTACTCCCGATAAAAACATATTTTTAACCTTTTATCTTAATAATTTTATAGGTTTTAGTCTCTTACCTTATAGTATAATACTTTTTACTTTTTACTTTAATAAATTTATAGGTTTTAGTCATTTACCTTATAATATGATACTTTTAGCCCTTCACATATATGAATTAAAAAAAATAGTCCTCACTTAATATTAAGTTATAATATTTTTTTAGTTCTATTAGTTGATTGTTAACTCTATTATTTGACTGTTAGGATCTGTTAGTATTATAGAAAATATGAAATTTGAATTAAATTTTATTTATTAATTTCGTTAATGGAATGTTAACAGTTAATTAACGAAATTAACAGTCAATTAACAGAATTAACAGTCAACTAATAGAACTAATAGAATTAATAAAACTTTATAACCTGAATTTAAGTAAGGGTTATTTTCTTCAATTCGTATAGGTAAGGAATTAAAAGTGTCATAGTATAAGATGAGGGATTAGGACCTAGAAACTTATTATGGTAAAGGACTAAAAGTGTCATGATATAAGGTGATAGATTAAAATTTATAAACTTATTAAGATGAAAGGCTAAAATTAAGTTTTAGCCCCCACCCCTTTTTTTTTTTTCCCTTTCCATGTTTTATGTTTGTTATTATGTTGGGATAAAAATTAATAAAAGAAAGTGAAGAAAAGAGAGGTAAAGTAAAAAGAAAGAAAGAAAAAGAGAGTAGATGATTAATATTAATATTAATTTTATTTAGATAGATTAAAAAAAAAAGGTAGAGATAATATTTTTTTATTTAATTAAATAAATTAAAAAATAATTATAAGATTAATTAAAATTTTATAAATTCATATATTAAAATTGAAGTTAAAATATAAATTTTGATTATATTTTAAAAAATAAAATAAATATAAATATAATACTTTTGAATTCCCTCATGTTAAAAAGATTAAAAATAAAAGATTTGGAAGCCATCCACTGCCCTCTCTATCTATCTCTCTCTCTCGTTCCTCCTCCATTAATGATATTATTTAAATAAAAAAAAAATTTCCAGCACTATCCTTTCCTCCCCCTCAACACCGTGAATCCAAACAGAGATTTAGTGTTTGCAAAAGCATATTCATTTTCGAGAATGGACCGTGAGCATAAGGCTTTAAGAGAAGAATTGGGCCGAGCTTTTCATGGGCTGCTATCTTCCTTCTTCTTTTTTTTTTTTTTAGCTCATTTCCAAATCCTAAGGATGACAATTTCTCCTGATTCCCGTGGGGCCTCGTAAGGATCTCCGTCATGGGGACAGGGCGAGGATGGTGAGCATTTTCTCCCTGTGAAATTTCGTGGAGAATTTTCTCCACTCCGTGGGAATCCCCATCCCCGCAAAAATTAAAACAAATATAAATTAATTTTATTTTAAATTTAATTCATCTTTCAAACTCAAAATTAAATTCAAACCCAAATCTAAACCCAAACCCAAACACAAACCAAAACTTAATTTCAAACTCAATTCAATCAAAATTAAATTTAACCCAATTTTATCTAACTCAACTCAACCCAACTCAATCCATAAAAATGAACCCAATTTATTCCTCTACTTACATTTAATTTTAACCCTAATTCATTTCTCAATTTTCATTTTCACCTTCCCCTCCATTGTTGGTTTAATTTTTGCTTATGTTTTAGTTTAGTTTGGATTAATCTTTGTTTATGTTTGGAACAAATTTGTTAATTGTTGGTTTAGTTATTTATGTTGAATTGATTTTTAT
>BPVZ01000064.1:1791659-1808498 GCA_020521535.1 Rubroshorea leprosula | reverse complement strand
AGAAATCTTATATATATATTATTTAGGTAAATAAATAAATTAAAAGAAAATAAAAATTAAAAAAAAAATTCTCTCTCTCATTTCTTCTCTAAATTTTTTGACAAACAAATAAAAAATATATATTTTTTCAGATATCTTTATTCTTTCCAATCCAAACATGCCAAAAATAAGAAATCTAATTCATGAGAATCATCATCCTTCAAAATTCAAATCCATTCGTCAGCTTTCTACTATACGCGTCATCTGAGTTCATGACGTGGCAAGGCATTCATGTCTGGTCTGCAATCTGCAGCCACGTGTAAAATACCATATTACATGTTTCATGCAAAAGCATACTCTTCTTTCCCATCGCCGTTTCTCTTTTCCCTTAAATTCGACCATCTTATCTCACCCTCCAAGCCCAAACAAGAAACGTTTTCACTACTGCCATAAAATCTGTTTCCTCTTCGATCCTTGATTTCTAGAAACCTAAATGGCTAATTTGATTGATGAACACGGCAACCCTGTTCAGATGACAGATGAACATGGTAACGCCATGCAACTCATTGGTATAGCCACCTCGCCAGGAAAATTCCTGGGACCACTGCCTATGGTGGTGCACCTGGTTCCGGATTACAGATGGATACCCCCTATGGAACTGCACCTGGTTCCGAAATGACTACTGGTACCGGCACCCATGATGTTGGTTTTGGGACCAGTACTGGTGGCGCACCTGGTTCTGGATTACACATAGATACCCCCTATGGTACCACACTTGGTTCGGGAAGGATGACCGGTACAGGTGCACATGATGCCAGTATAACAGCCGACCAGGGCATGTCTGGTGCTGCACCTACTAGCCATGCTATAGGTCAAGATCAACCGGCAGGCCCCACAGAATTTCAACGCTCCCCCAGCTCCAGCCCTGGCTCGGTGAGATTTTCTAGTCAAATTAATCTTTCCAATTCGCATATATAGATTGTCTTTCATATCTGTCACACCATATCTTACAAAAAAAAAAAAGTCTTTTACAGCTGCATAGAATCCCATGATCAGCGGTCTCCAAAAGACCAAGAGCTTACCTCACTAATTAATTGTGGAATTTTGGTGTTTGCAGTTTAAGTAGAGTGAACTACAAAATATTATTCTATAACTGTTATACTATATTAGATATTTTACTATGCCGAATAACTATATTGGCCTGTTAATTTTTGAAGAATTATCAGTTTATTGAACTATAACAGATTAATTATATAATAATGATATTTTAGATAAATTTACACATTCAGATAATTTTTTGAATTTTGATTGATTTATAATATGGTTTTTCCCATGGGATTTCTTGGTTTAATTATATAGTCCGAGGATGATGGACAAGGCGGGAGGAGGAAGAAGAAAGGCTTGAAGCAGAAAATAAAGGAGAAACTAACTGGGAAACATGAGGAGGAGCAGTCCCAATCCATTAGTGTCATCACAACTACTACCACCATGAAAGCTACCTTCACTGCCGAAGAAGTTCCTCCTGCGGGCCAGGGCCAGCATCAGCAACATGACAGCCATGAGAGAAAAGTTTCATGGAGAAGATTAAAGAAAAATTACCAGGCCACTATAACCACTAAAGCTTGCAATATGTATTGTAATATGCATGTACCATTAATTGTGTGTGCTTATTAAGTTTGGTCGAATAGTAATGTGGTTTTGTCATTTATGCGTTGAAAATATATAGAAGGCCACAACTTGCAAGTTTCTGAAGGAGTATGGTGCAATATCTACTCATATTTCATGTGACATTTTCTCTGACATCTTTTCCCTACGATCTGGTGAAGTCTGTGCATTAGATTAGACCCTCCTCAGACTTGAGGTAATTGACGTGTCCATCATAATTAATTGGTTAATGGTTAAATTTAGTCTCTAAATTTTTAATTTTATACAATTTTAGTACTTAAATTATTATTTTACACTTTTTTTTGTTTCTTAATAATTAATGAAAAATACTCCTTTTTTTTTAGTTCTTTTATCAATGACAAAACCAATAGGGAGATTAAAAAAATATTTTTTTTATGGTTAAGAGATAAAAAAGTATAAAAATAGTTTACAAATTAAAGTTGTTCAAAATTAAAAGTTAAGGATTAAATTTGACATTTAAGCAAATTAATTTAGAGCAAGGGAAAAAGAAAAAAAGACGTTTTATTATTAAAAATATCAAAATAATTAATAATAGATACATATGAATGTGGTAAAATTAAAACTCATATTATATTCCATACATTTATTGGTTGTGATTATCTATTTATAACATTTTAATGTCAAAATGTTTTAATTTTTCCTTCTTTCCTAGAGCAATATTGCTAATTTTTTTTTTTTTGGATATTGAAATTTCTATTTTTGTTGTTTTGTTTTAGACAATTAAGTCCTTGGAACCTTTTTAAATATTTCATCCAATACTTTTAAAGATTAGGACAAATGAATTTATCATATGTTTGTGAGAAGCCTCGTCTATAGATTTTAATTGATTTTAGTTAAAAAAATTTATTTGAGGCCGTTTTTAACTTTATATTACTTAAAGTAAGATTAAACTAGATCTCTAATTATTTTATTAAAAGATATTAGTAACCATTTATTGCATCATTAAAAGACATTAGTAATAAATAAATGATGGTTAATCTAGGCATGATCATGATTCTTTTTTAAAGTATTAGGACAACATGATTATTTTTGCAAAATTCAGAGATTTTTTCAGTAATTGCAACAAACCTTCAACTTCTTCTCAGTCCAAGTCTTCTCTTCAAACAGTGCTGCAAAGCCCCAAGATTAATTTTCAAGGTAAACACTCTAATACTTAAATTAATAATAATTTGGTTTACGAAAAGGAGAGTTCTAGGTTGATTTCAATTACCTATAAATAATAACCTTCGAGGTACTTATAAGTCTTAATAAGGTATTCACGTGGCTTTTTTAATGAAATAATCGGAATCTGGCATGTTCATAAGAGCATGCATCTTGGGAAAGAGAATTAGGTAAATGTGTTTTTATTGCAATCATCATGCAATTGAGAAGAGTTCAAATTAAGTCAAACTTCGATTGTTAAGTCACTCAAGCTCAAACTTGGCTTGGGAACGTATATCAAGTCTAGATATATACATATGACATAACTGAGATCATTGTTCTTGGACCTACACTTGCATTTTCGTTATCAAACTTTTATCAATTCTTAATTTTCTGTATACTTACTAATAAAAATGAAAACAATAGGGATTGTTAAGAAATTTTAAAGAAACAAAAGGGAGTTCAAACTTCAAAGAAAAAGCAACATAGATGGAGACACCTAACGGTGCAGAACACGTCAAACTCCACTTCTCTGCTTCTCCATACAGCGGCAGCACCCACCATCTCCCAATCGGCGGCTGCATTCAGTTCCCTCTCCCTCTCCACTTCCGGCCTATTTAAAATCCCATCTTCCCCAATGCTCTCTCAACCCCAATCCCTTTCCCTCGCCAAATTCCTTCCTTTCTCCCCCTCTCCCTCGCTTTCCTTCCGTTTCTCTCCTGCTCCGAACAACTGTTTCCTCTCATTCCCTCTCCTTAAACAACCTCCGATTTCTCTCCGATCAAAAACTATGATTTCCAACTCCATGCCCTCTAACCATGCCGATTCCCTTCAATTAGCCTTGAACGATGACCAGCTCGATCGTTTTGCTGAGGTTGGGAACAAGCTCGCTGATGCAGCCGGCGAAGTGATTCGCAAGTACTTCAGAAAGAAAGTCGAGATTCTCGATAAAGAAGATTTGAGTAAGTTGATTTAACTGCTTGTTTTTCCTTTTTAATTTCGAGGATTTGAAGTGAAAACATGTTTCTTTTGAGGAAAGTAAAGAAGATGAATTTATTTATTTATTATTTTGTGAAATGTTTTCTTGTATGGCGAGAGTAAGTGGAAATGCTTTATGAAAGATAACATCTGATTTCTTCAATTCAATGAATAATGCACCAGGAGTGGAAAGGTTGTAACTTTGGCATTAGTTAAGTGAGAGAATTGCAGTAGTGTTCACTTGGCATGACTGAGCTTCTCACGTTTCTAGATTTTTTTTTTTTTTCTTATTTGCTGCAGGTCCTGTAACAATAGCAGATCAAGCAGCTGAGGAAGCTATGGTTTCAATTATATTGGAGAGCTTTCCTTCTCATGCAATGTAAGTTGTGAATATGAAATTGTGAGTTGATCTCTGTACTCTAGAATTTTTTATTTGGTTGCTAAAAACAAAGGTAACAGAAAGAATAGATGAAATGGTTGAATCAGGAAAAAAAAAAAAAAATCTATGATAAGAAAACGGGGAAAATTTTTCCTTCTCCTTTGGCTCTCAATTTAATTGTTCTTCTCTTTAGGATGCATGCTTAGGAATCAAATGAAGCATGGGAAGAATATTAAAATCTTTTCAGTGTTGGATTTGCATGTTGGCTATGAAGTTTTATTCTTGATTTTTGGTTGCTGAAATAATTAGAGTGGTAATTGTAGTTTTGGAGAGGAAAATGGATGGAGGTGTAAAGACAAGTTTGCAGACTATGTTTGGGTTTTAGATCCAATAGATGGGACAAAGAGTTTTATCACTGGTATTTTCCTTTCTCCTTTTATTTTCAAAATATTTTACTTAGGTTGAATGGTTGGATTGTTTACTGAACAGAAATGAGATTATGCTTCTCCTATTTCAGGAAAACCATTGTTTGGTACTCTAATTGCTCTCCTGTACAGAGGTAAACCAGTAAGTTTTGCCTGCAAACCTCATCATAGTTGCAAAGTTTCTAAAGGGCTTTGGATGTTACTTCAATCCATGTTGGAATTGTGTTTTTGGGGCTTAATCATATTATCAAAGCTTATGGGCTATTTAAATAGGTTTTTATGTTCCTCTAATTCCTTGCTTTAATTCTTGTTAGAATATTGTGTTTACCAGTTTCTGTAATTTATATTCATCATTATGCCTCTGATGAGAAGCTGCTTTATTTTTCCTACCATGTCTTTAAGATTTCTTGTCTATAGTTTTACTGTTCAGTTATGGGGAAAGAGAAACTTCGTTATAGCTTGTGATATTTTCCCTTTCAGATTCTTGGCATTATTGATCAGCCTGTCCTGGGAGAAAGATGGATTGGGATAAGTGGAAGGAAAACTACATTGAATGGAGAGGAAGTGATTACACGCAGTTGTGCAAAACTATCACAAGCATATTTGTATGTTTTTCTTGTCTTTGACTATGTTTTCATAGGTAACAAAATCACAAAGGGTTCAAAGATTTTATATGGTAAACTCCTGGACATACTGCAAATACTTGGATTTTAACATATTCTTTAATAAAAATGCCAAGGGAAGAGGGAGGGAGAGTGGCTTGGTTGCGAGTAAGGGATTCTTGCAGGTTTTTAGCATAATCATTGACTAAAAGAGTAGGCGTGTGAAGTAGCTGGAAGTGAAAAGTGTGGTACAGGAAGTTTTGTGACACTTGTGATCTTTCTCACAAGCATTTCTACTTTTACTACTATGTCATTAATTGCATGCATGCAAATCCTGTTTTTGGATGGTATCTGTTAGCCTCTTTTTTCTTGACATTTATTAATTTTTCAGGTACACAACTAGTCCACACCTGTTCAGAGGAGATGCTGAGGAGGCATTTGCTCGGGTTAGAAGTAAGGTCTGTGTATGAGTATTAAACATTGGTTTCTCACAAGTTGTTTTGTTCAATTCACTGATTGGTTAATATGAAGCAATATTGCCAATAAGATTTTGAGTCTGTTATTTGTGAAGATTAAATTTTTTTTGATACATTGTGGGGATTTTCAGTGTTCGTCTTGTAACAACACAAATTCATATCATAATACTAACATTTTTCACTTTTTATTTTTATATCTTGCAGTAATCCTCCCCTACCCCCATGTGTCTGGATACTTGCTGACAATATAGCATGCTTGGGATATTTTTTTAACCAAATTGCATGGTTCCCATACATTTAACCTAGATTTATAGATTCTTACATGCTAATCTATTTCCTTGTCCATGCCCCTTATTATTGTGCAGGTGAAGGTGCCATTATATGGCTGCGACTGCTATGCTTATGCCCTTCTGGCTTCTGGTTTCGTGGATCTTGTAGTTGAGTCTGGTCTCAAGGTATGGACTTATTTTCCTGCTTGGGGTAATACCAGCTATAGACATTGTTCTCACTTCTGAGTGTTTTTTCTGACAAACCATTGTAAAATTTTCTTTTTTCACTCCATAAAAGAATAATCACACAAATGGTACTCAAACTCTTGATTGATTACTTACTTTTAACTTGTTATTTGTTGCCTAGAATTAGATACCATTTGTGTTAGTATTGCTGTTTTAAAATACATTCTTTGCTCTCTCTGCCATGTAATGGAGACTCTTTCACAACTACTCAAACTCTTGTTGCTTATACCATCCATTGTAAACATCTTGTTGTTTGATATCGACATCATTGCTTTTATCTAATACTGGAATTTTCCTCAGCCATACGATTTCCTTTCACTTGTACCTGTGATAGAGGGAGCTGGTGGTATTATAACTGACTGGCAAGGACATCAGCTTTCCTGGGAAGCATCTCCAGATTCACGAGCAACAAGTATGTTGATGTTTTTTGACATTATTTTCCCCTTTTGCCTTGCGATCATTCACACCCACATTATGCTTTTACAAGACAAAATTGAATGAGTCAATAATTAAGGCCCAACTTGTTTTAAACTTTCTGTAAAATTTACATTGCTCATTTTAGTTTTCCTTTTTCTTATCCAGGCTTTAATATAGTGGCAGCGGGGGACAAACAAATTCACCAACAAGCTCTAGATACCCTAGAATGGCAGTGAAGATTTATGCACTGAATTCAAAGTTCTGAAAATATCTTCTGCTCCTTGAATCCTCCTTCAGGCCTTACTTGAAATCAAGTAACAGAGACTTGATAAGTGCTCAAATTAATTTATCATTCTTCCTAAGTTGTATATCAACAGAAAGTTGCAGGAGAATCCTTATGTAATAAATGTACTACTTTTATCCTTCAAGACATTCCAAACAATATCTAATTAGCTTAGTTAAAGCTTTTATAGAAGTGTTGTTTGAATATAGCATTTTTCTTCGTTAGTCCGGGCTTGAAAACGCAAAAATGCTCCTAGGCATGCAGGATATTTTTGTTTTTCTGTTCAGGCTAGCAACTGAAAAATGAAGTCCTCAAGTTCTCAAGAGGGAGACAAGAATGGTGGTTAACAGTTGACCCATTCAAGTGCTTTCAAACCTTGGTTTTCTGTCTTGGGAAGTTGCTAAAAATGGCGCCAAACTAACCAGTTTTTCCCACCCTAACAATGCCTCCTTGGAGGCAGCCAAAAGCACATTCCCGCTGTGTCAATCCCTGATTTTAGAACCCGAAAAATCCCCATTATTAATCTCCATTCCTTTGTTAGTCCTATTCTAAAAATCTCCCTCACCCTGGAGGGATGATGGAGATAGAAAAGAAACCCAACTCTCATCCCACCTTTCTTTTTCTATCTTCTCCCATGGCTATCCCCCTGCTCCTCCTCCTCCTCCTCCTTGCCTCATCCTCCTTTATCTCCGCCGCCCCCCCTACACCTCCCTTCTCTCCCCAGGACAACATCCTTATTGACTGTGGTGCCAAATCCCCTGCCACTCTCCCCGATGGAAGATCCTTCAAGACCGAAGAACAATCCACCCAATTCTTAAAGACCAACAAGGATATCCAAGTCTCCGTCCCCTCGGCCGATGTTCCCTCTCCAATCTACCTCACGGCGAGGATTTTCACCGAGCAGGCTACTTATGCATTTCAATTGACTCGTCCGGGATTCCATTGGGTTCGTCTCCATTTCTTTCCATTGAAGAACAATGAATTCGATCTTCAACAGGCAACATTTTCAGTCATGACGGATAAATACGTTCTCCTTCATAATTTTAAGGTTAATAACAACACCAATGCAATTCTCAAAGAATACCTCCTCAATGTAACCGAACCCAAATTCTCAATCAACTTCATTCCAATGAAGAATTCAGCGGCCTTCATCAATGCCATTGAGGTAGTATCTGCACCGGATAGTTTGATTTCTGATCAGGGGACAGCCCTCTTTCCGGTGGACAGCTTTTCCGGATTGTCAGATTTCGGGTACCAGGTGGCCTACCGGCTGAACATGGGAGGTCCCTTGATTACCTCCCAAAATGATACCCTGGGAAGGACTTGGATTCCGGATACAGATTTTCTCAAGGACAAGAATTTAGCCCGGAGCTTCTCTGTTGCAACAAATGTGGTGAAATACACAGATGTTTTGACGCCGATTATAGCACCGGCAACGGTTTACTCTTCCCTAACAAAGATGGCGGATTCAAAAACAATGCAACCTAATTTCAACGTAAGCTGGAAATTTGATGTGGATACATCGTTTGATTATGTTCTTCGGATGCATTTCTGTGACATTGTGAGCAAATCACTAAATGATCTCTACTTCAACGTGTACATCAATGGAAAAATGGCGATTTCTGGGTTGGATTTATCTTCCCTCACCGGAGAATTAGGGGTTCCGTACTATAAAGATATAGTCGTGAACGCTTCCACCATGTCGGGAGGGCTCTCCGTTCAGATTGGACCGATGAATGAGAAGACTGGAACGGTTAATGCGATTCTGAATGGATTGGAGGTGTTGAAGATGAGCAATTCAGTGGATAGTTTGGACGGGGAGTTCGGCGTCGACGGAACTAGTGCTGGATTGGGAACCAAGGGCACGGTGGCGGCAGTCGGGTTCGCCATGATGTTCGGCGCCTTTGTGGGTCTGGGTGCGATGGTTATCAAGTGGAAGAGAAGACCCCAAGATTGGCAGAAGAGGAATAGCTTCTCCGCATGGCTGCTCCCGATCCACGCCAGTGATTCCAGTTTCATGGCGAGCAAGAACTCAGTCGGTTCTCACAAGAGCAATTTCTATTCATCAACTGGATTGGGTCGGTACTTTTCGTTTGCAGAATTGCAGGAAGCAACCAAGAATTTCGATTCCAGTGCAATAATCGGTGTCGGAGGATTTGGGAATGTGTATTTGGGTACAATCGACGACGGTACTAAAGTTGCCGTGAAGAGGGGAAACCCACAATCGGAACAGGGGATTACAGAGTTCCAGACGGAAATCCAGATGCTATCGAAGCTCCGGCATCGGCATTTGGTATCTCTGATCGGATACTGTGACGAGAACGACGAAATGATCTTGGTTTACGAATACATGTCAAACGGCCCCTTCAGGGATCACCTGTACGGTAAGAATCTTCAGCCGTTGTCGTGGAAGCAGAGGCTGGAGATCAGTATCGGGGCAGCGCGTGGACTTCACTATCTTCACACCGGAATTGCTCAGGGGATCATCCACCGGGACGTTAAGACAACCAACATTTTGCTTGACGACGCGTTCGTCGCCAAGGTGGCGGATTTCGGACTGTCCAAGGATGCGCCGATGGGGCAGAACCATGTCAGCACGGCGGTGAAAGGAAGTTTTGGGTACTTAGATCCTGAGTACTTCCGGCGACAGCAATTAACGGATAAATCGGATGTGTATTCATTTGGGGTGGTGTTGCTGGAGGTGCTGTGTGCCCGGCCGGCGATTAACCCGCAGCTGCCGCGAGAGCAGGTGAGTTTGGCCGAATGGGCTATGCAGTGGAAGAGAAAGGGGTTGATAGAGAAAATCATCGACCCTCATCTGGTGGGCACTATCAACCCTGAATCAATGAAGAAGTTCGCAGAGGCGGCGGAGAAGTGCCTGGCGGAGTACGGCGTGGACAGGCCAACAATGGGAGATGTCCTGTGGAACTTGGAGTATGCTCTGCAGCTCCAAGAAGCATTCACCCAAGGAAAATCAGAGGAAGAGGCTAAAGTACAATCTGCCACTGTCTCTGCCTCCCCTGCTCCTGTGGCAGTGACTCCTATCAGTCCTTCCTCCGATCACCGTCCAGTTTTTAAGCCGGAGGAGAACAAAGGCCCAGCTGAAGTTCAGGCCATTGATGATCACTCAGGAACAGCCATGTTTGCACAATTTTCAGGGCTAAGTGGCCGATGAGACCATTGCTTATAAAAATGGCGGACGTGGTTAGCATTACAAAGGGTTGAATGCCAAAAATTTTCTTGGCAAAGAAATGCTAAAGGTTAAAAATAAAAGTATACAAGAATTGATTTTACAGTCAAATGGAATATACACAGTATAATTAATGTATTGTTTATGGATAATCCTAAACATCAAATTACTATAATACTAAAGATTAGAATGGATACAAGTTTTGTAGTTCTTAGTTTGAAGGTAAGTCGATGCAATTGCAGATTGGGTTAGCATGGAAAGAAGGATAGCCCTACCCAAGGCACCGCACGTTGGGGTGTAAATGGCAAAGAAGTAAAGGCATGCCATTACTCATTTGCAATCTGCAATTGCCTAGTAATCAGATTGTGTGAATAAATTCCTTCGACTGGGGGAAAGAGGGCAATTATGATCTTTGCGGAATGCTAGAATACAGAGATTCAAACATGAATTCTGTCTTGGATTGCCCTGTTTCTCCAATCCATTTCTGGCAATCAGAGGTAAGAATTACTTGAAAGATATTTAGATCCACAACTAATTTCATTGCAGAATGATGTGCAAATAAATTATGGTACCTACATCGTTACAGTCTGTTAATCTGACTGAATATCCAAAGAATACACATTTTGTATCTAAACAGGTGAGGCATAAAAAGCTAAATGGTGCTGACAATTTCTAATTTCTAATTCCTGCATATTTTACTATGATAATGACAATTGCCAGCACCAAAAAGAATCACCATTTCCACTAATTATACAAATTACAAAAATTAGAAGACAAGAAGCTGTTTTTGAAGTGAAGAATTATAGCGGCCTTTTCTTCTTTGTGAGAGATTCCAAATTATCAGACATGATAAGGTCATCATCATCCTCATCAAGGCTTTCTAGCTGGTTGTGATTTCCACTCTCAGCAAGGCCTGAACCATCTGAAGTGGTGGCCTTGGAGACATCCGACAGTTTTCTCTTCTTTCCTGTGGCATTTTCAGTCTCTTCTGCTGGCAATGCATTTGATGTGTTCTCACCATTACCAGCAGGCTCATTCTTGTTCTTCTCTGCAGAAGGTTGAGTCCATCCAGAGAGAACCATGCCATCTGGTTCTTTTTCCTCATCAAATTCTTCCCTGTCAGAATAACAAGAAAAATATGTTCCAGTAGCTATCCTCATAAAACAAAACAAATGTCAAATTTCACAGAATATTTTTGAACCAGAATGGCAACTAATGTAATATCCTTAAAAATATAAGTGTCTAGGGATGTATCAGTTTTGTGCTTCAATGAGTGGATAAATGGGAGTCTGGGCAGCAAAGCACACACATTACCACATATGGGAATCATCCAAAATTCAGAGAGAAAGTAAATGGCAACTTACCAGTAACTTTGATTTTATAATCATCCATTTATTGGTAGGAGGGGATAGTATTTAGAAGTTACCAGTTATAAGTTAGAACATAACCATAGCCATGGGGGAGTGAAATTTTTTTTTTTTCTATGCGCATAGGAGAGTGACTTAAGTACAGGGTTTCCACATTTTATGACAGAACAGTCTTGAAAGTTATAACTTTAATAAAGTAATAACCAACCTGTACTTAGAACAATTTGAATAATTATTCCGAACACAATCAAAGCAACACAAATAAAAAATTTCTAAACAAAAAGTTTACACAAGAAAACAAACCTATGCTTGATGTTGATGGTACAAGAAAACTCTTGTTGTAGATCCTCTATGCTGAGCATAGTTCCACTAGTTACTGGAGAAGGAAGCTCACATAGCACCTGAGGGTAAAAATAAACCACAATGATTGGACTTCACTTTGTTCCCATTTCAGAAGGATATTAAAACTGCATGATTCAAGAATTGACGCAAGAACCAAACCAATACTCATTGCACAATAATAATCCTTCTTACACTAAAAAGATTTGTCTAAAAGGAAATGAAATAAGGATAAATCACCTTTTCAAGGTTGGCAGAATAAATTGCTACCATATCTGCATCTAGATCGTCACCAACTTCATAAAGGATTTGCGACCCATGCATAATCAGCGGAAAGTTCATGCCAAGTTTGACTTTTACAATTTTTTCAACAAAATCACGCAACTTTGAGCGGCAAGTATTAACCTCAAGAGACAGTGGAGTCTGTTTACGACCATATTCCAAATGAGCATCTTATAGGCATAAGTTGAAACACATAAAGAAGAAATTCCACTGAGAAAAGAATGCCAGATATACCTCAGAACAAACATAGCAAGATTTGTTAGGTTCAAAGGGTTCTGCTGGCAGGAGAAGCATTTTTCTGGCTGGATGTTCTAGACAATATGTCATCCTGCACAGGCATCAAAAATCAGACAGGAGCCAACCTGTAACAAAATCTCATTAAGAGAGAGAGAGAGAGAGAGAGGAAATTTACAAATATCTAACTACAACTAGAAATAATATACTAGCTAGCTATTCTAAAACATAAACCTTGTTATCTTGCTCTTTTGCAAACATTCTAGTGTAAAGAGTTAAGGCCAAAAAAAAAAAAAGCCATAATTGACAAAATGACTGCTGTGATATAAACATACTAAAATACTCAACACTGAGGATGAACCTGAACAGCATAATAACTTCACAGTTAAAACCCTGCCACTATTCAGAGCAGAAAATCCATGACTGTTGACATCAGAACAAAGCCATAGAGCTGTTTTAACTGTTATCAGTAGGAAGTGGCTATCTAACTTGAAGCAAAGAACCTTCAAACAAAACATAGATAAATTGACGTTCAATCACCATGATTGGCATGTAAACAGATTTTAGCATACTTAAAGTTAAAAAGATCCACATTGATTCAAAAAATGAAAACAAAATCTACAGAAGAAATTAAAATTAAAAAAAAAAAAAGAAAAAAGAAAAAAGAAAAAAGAAAAAAAAACCTGAACCAAACCTGTAATTGTTGCTATCCTTTTGCAAGACCTTAATTGCTTCAATTACAATAAGCCCAGCTACAATGGCATTTGTTGTTGCAACTGCATGCACAATATTACCAGCAACACCTTTAGCTTCAAAAAGACTATTTGAAGTAATCCCAAAAGAAGAAGCTCGAATGTTTGCAGCAGCAGTCACAAACTCCACAGCTAACTGATCATCTTTATCAAAAGTCAGGTTGCCTATATCCTGCCCAAATTAATGGTACAAGAAATCCTTGGTCTCAATTGGAAAGAAGAAAATAAAGCATCAAAGAAGTATCTTTTCAATAAGTATTCCAAAAAAAAAAAAAAATGACAAGAGATCAATAGTAACCTTTGGTCTGTTCACAAAAAATAATTTCAGAGCCTCAAGGAAAACTCTTGAATTTTCTGCAAGGCTCCACACATCCTGAGGATTCTTCAGGCCTAGGGATGCCATGGCAGAAACATCACCATCTTTTCTCACATTTCCATTCCACTGACTTGAATTTTCAGGTAGAACATCCTTACTATAGATTGGCCTTGGTTTGTTACGGTTTTTCCAAGTCTCTTCATTAGATAGAGCTACTTCAATGTTATAACCAAATACATGATCATATATTCTCCTTCCATATTGCCCTATATCTTCATCTTTTCTCCGTTCAAATACATCTTGTGAATCTTCCAATGAAGTACCAACATCACTAGAGCGCACATTCAGATCATTGTCCTGATTCTTGTCACCAAACAACTTTGCAAAAAGCAGGTCCTTTGCCCACACAATACAGTGAACAAACTGCAATTCAAACAACCTTATCAGAACACATGAAATAGTGATTTATCTAGTTAACCAATTATTACCCTTGTGACTGATATTCTTCTAACCTAATGTAGATTAACGATCAAAGTCAAAACTCTGTGACCAAAAATCTTAATGGCTACCAGATTCCTAACAACTACCATTCAGTGAGACTTAAAACTGCTCATGGCTAATCAGACAAACCATATTCTATTTGTTTTTCACAAGTTAGTCTCTTGTAGTTCTTAAAAAAAGCGTGTGTCTTCCTCTCTTTGTTTGTGGGATTTATCCCCACAAGTAATTGGCTATTGGTCCCTTTAACCAAGGCTTTTAAGTAAATTTATGACATCAAAGAATGGAATATCCCACCACTACACAAAGTGACAATATTGCAATTTATGACCTCATCTTCAAAATAAACAGCAAGAGAAACACCCTATCTTCATCTTCAAAATATCAAGCAGAAAAAGGAAAAGAAAATTACCAAATAATAGTCAGAATTAGCTAAGTACCTTTGATGGAGTGCTAGTAATTGTACAAACAGGATAGGTCTTTGGGGAAGGTTTTGGCTGGCACTCGTAGCACTCTGTTTTCCCCTTTACGTGTATAGCCACCTACATCCAAGAAAATTGCCACAAAATTAGATACTAAAAAAGCAAGATGCACGATAGGATATTTTCTAGGCCCTGAGCAACGAGTTCCATCCACAAGTAATTCTTCAGAGATTAGCAAGGAACTTTAATATATTGATAATAAAACTATAAACCCTGGATAACTTAAGTAAATTCAGAATTGAAATAACAACCAAAGCATGAAGAAGAGTAATCTGTGAAAACAAATGTATGAACAATGAAAGACTAGTACCAAAAGACATGCAGAGGATATAATTACCTGTCCCAGGAACCCTGTAGTCCCACTTTCTACCAAAGGGACACCAGCTGCAAGGCAAAGGCGGTTAACATGGCGCCTTGCATCTAAGTTATCTAGCCCATTCATAACAACGTCAAACTCCTTAAAGAAATCTACATTGAATTGAGAATCCTTGACATTTGCATGGTAAGCGGTAATATTTATATAAGGCCTAAGTCTTAAGACTGCATCCCGAGCAACCTGGTCACATATTGATGAAAGGATAAAACCTAACAACTTTCCATGAAAGCTAGCAAAAAGAAAATGCTTGTAATCAAACTTGCCTTTGCCTTAGACTGCCCAACATGTGATTGTCTAAATAGAAATTGTCTATTGAGGTTGCTGACTTCAATAGTGTCCATGTCAATCTGCAGGCATATACAACCATTTGACTAAATAAAGCAAAACCCGTATACCAACTCCAGCAAACCGCGGAGGATCATAAATATTTGTCATCAGACTAAAACCATTTTTGCTTTCCACTTCACTAAACTAATACCAGATTGTTAAGTCATAGGGCAAATTCAAGCCCAATAATAACATTTACCATCCTTTTCCTACATGGTAACTCCAAGTCAGAAACACCCGTTGCCCAGAACACTTAAGAAGTGCAAACGAGAAAATAACAAGGATTAAACTCACAAACGCATAATTACTGCTTAAACCCTGAACCCCACTTGAATAAGAAAAAATTTAGAAAAGATTATTAAGTAAAACCCAGAAAAACCCTAGTGAACAATTAACAACGAGGAAAGAAAAACATGGGGAAAACCCCATCTGTAATTATCCCAGCAAAAAGTTATAAGCTTACAATATGAATATCTTGGAACCCAGAAAGGGCAAGAGTCTTCAGAAGCTCGCAGCCAATACCACCAGCACCAACCATAAGCACTTTCGAGTTCTGGGAAGAAAAAAAAAGAACGCGAAAATGAGAATAAAGATAAACCCACAAGAGATTCTGCTTCAATTTCCTGTTTTTCACTTTGTTTGCAGCATTTCCGTACCTTAATAGCAGACAACTGTTCGTCTGTAGCCATTCTGGGTCAAGGCAGAGGAGGAGAAGAAGAGAAGGAGCAACAAAGAAATTAAAAAGGTAAATGAGAAGCTGAAACTTTGGGTTTTAAAAAATAATAAATAAAACTAGGAAGTGGGTGGTCATGGGGAATCGAACAACCGACGTAAAGAAGGGGGCGGAGAGGGAATCCCTAAATGGTCGTGGCCATGAAAGGCGGCTGAAGGGGCGGCAAATTAGGCGACGAAAAGGTTAAAATTTTCCACAAAATCAAAAAGGGAAACAAAATAATAAAAAATAAATAACAGAAGATGTTGTTATGTACAGACATTTGCTATGCAGGGAAAGTCGCGTGGTTACAATATTTTATTCTATTTATATAAATTTAATTTAATTTAATTTTTTAAATAATTAAATATAATATTTAAAAATATTAATATATAAATTAATTTTAATTTATTAAATATAGTTAGTACATTAATGATTAATTATTAAAAAATAATTAAATCAAATAAAATTAATATATTTTAATAATATTGTGCGATCTATAAATTAAATTATGGTCATAACCATACTCTTATGTCTTTAATAATATGTTTAGTTGAAAAAAATAGAGTGAAGGTGAATAGAAAGATATAGTATCCTTTTATTTCACTTTTTTTTAATTTAAATAAATAATAAAATTAAAAAAATAATATATATAACTTTCCCCTATTTCATCCCCTTCTCTTCAATTACTTTAACCAAATAGATGATTTTTTTACCTTTCTCTTTTTTCAAGTCAAATATAATATAATGCACCTAAATTTTATGATGCAATGGTTATATTTTTCTTCATAAAATGCACCCCAAATCCTACGGTGAGATTCAAATCCCCCTTTTCAAATTATAATTTGTTAAAAAAAATCAAATATAGTATAATATATTATAATATTAAGTTAATCGTTCTCATTAATGAATATATATTAAATGTATAGGGCACCGCAAAATTGCAATCTCAAAAGACGAGTAGTAATAATTAGTCTCTTCGGACCTGCGGGGTTGCCTAAGGCCAGGTAAGAACTGGGCACTTGGGTTAGGTTGGGCCAGGTTGGGCCTGTTTATCCAATTGTGTTTAGAAGCAGAGTTTAGT
>BPVZ01000064.1:1777722-1791559 GCA_020521535.1 Rubroshorea leprosula | reverse complement strand
TTTTACGAGAAGCAAGTAAAATTCACTCAAATTCGATTATTTCTGTTAACTGAATAAATACTAACTTTTAATTAGTGCTTTTTTTATTAAAAAAAATAATAGATATAAACTCATTGCCTAAAATTATAAATGTTTAAATCTTTAATTTTAAATTTAACTTTAAACTAAAAAATTAATTGATACAAACACAGCATAAACAATTTTAACAAAATTTTTATAAAAAAAAAATGAAAATCCAGACGTACATTCAGAACCAGAACATTCCAAAAAAATATACTCCAGAACTGCATGCCTCAGACTCCGTGCATTAACAATCATCAAAATAGTTAGTGGGATCCTAACTTTTTTAATTTAATTCTCTCAAAATCAAAAGAATAATAAAAAAAAAGGGGAGATTCTTCGCCGAATTTCCACTCTCCCCGATACTAATTTGTCCACATCACTAGATTCCATAAAAATCACCAACGACGGCGCCACATGTGATTATTTTATTTGACAGAAAGCAGCTCAACACCTTGATCGGGACTGATGCACACTTTCGCCGCCTCCGCCGCAGGGAACAGAAAGTGAGCGTTCCTTTGACTTTGACCTCATCTCTGCTCCGATTGCTAAATTTTCAGGTAATCTATCCATTTTCACAGCCATTGGGATTTGAATTCCATCGTTTTCGTAGTAAACGGCAACTACTTGGAGATTATTAATGGTGTTTGCTTGGTGCAATAGCTTTCTGTCATTTTTTTTCTTTTTGTTGTTTCTGCAGTTCTTGGCTTCGATTCTGTGATTAATGGAGCCTCCATTGATGGTTTTTCCGGAGAGGTTCGTGCTTACAAACGGTATGTTTGAATGAACGCAGTGTACGTCTAATTTTGCATTTCATAATAAAGGGTTTTGTTGGGTTTTTATTTTTTTAGTAATATCGGTGTTGCTTCTCTTGTTTGTTTGTGTTTTCTAGAGAATAATGATTCCACGCTTCAACTTGTTGATTTGATTGATTTGAGTTAAGGATTTGCCAAAAATGAGTAGAAATTGTCTGTTGAACCTATTAATTTTTCTTTTTTGGCAAACAGAAAGGAAGATGGTTTATCTTGTTTTACTGAAAAAAGCACTTGGGATTTAGTGCAAACTCTTTGAAAATTATATATATATTTTTGTATTTTTTACAGAGGTTCATTCAAAACAATATAAAAGAAGGAAGCTACAACGTGATGAAATAGACAATGGTACCATGGCCACCCGTGCAAATACTCAGGATAAAACTAAAGAGAAGAAGCAGAAAGTCTCTCCCAATGTTATAGATTATTCTGATCCATTTGCAATCTCTAATATGCTGGACACATTTAATGCTGGTGGTAAATATGGGAGTGTTACAAAGGAAATAGATGCCCTTGTTTTGAGGAACACAGAAATGTTAAACCCTTTTCTGGTTATGTATCCGGTTCTTTCAACCATGTTCCCCGATGGGAAGAATGACCTGGAGAAAGAGGCTTTGGAGTTGGCAACTATACAAGCAGCGCGTGATAATGTTGTCGGCTTTGGGGATGACAATGTTGCAAATCATGTTACAACAAAAATATCACCTGTTGTGATTCCTGATTCAGATGATGAAGACAATGGAATAGAAAAGCCGCAGCATAACTCTCTGGAAGTTTCTGTGTGGAAGCCTCCTGCGTCTGCTGGACAATTTCTTGTTAGGGACATTGGGGTAAGTTCTTGTGCATGTGTAGTTTCCTTCTCTCTCTCTCTCTCTCTCTCTCTCTCTCTGTGAGCGTGTGTGTGTGTGTGTGCTTGGAAAATGATACTTTTTCTTCCAAAACTAAATATTTAGTGGGTTTTCCTGTTTTGATGTCATTTCGATCCATTCTTAAAATGATTGGTATGATTGCCATATTCAGTTTAGGGAGTATATGGAGAAGAGAATGTACAGGGACGAAAAAGTTGCTCTCCCCAATGCAGTTAATAAAAAGAGTCTCTCCAGAGCAGTTGGTACGAAAAGTCTCTCCGGTGCAGTCGATATCAAGAAGGATGAGGGTGTTTATCTTGGTGTCGAAGAGGATTTTGATGATCAAACTGAGCCCAAGGATGACGGTTTGGGTGATATCTGGAAGGAAATGACAATGGCATTAGAGTGTTCTAAGGTATTTTCATTTCATGTGTAATGGGGATCTTCTTTATAATTTTTTTTTTTTTTTTGATAAATGATCATCTTTATAATTTATTTACATGTTACTTTTATTTAGGCCAGCAATATGAATTTTTTATAATGTATTGTGTCAAGTCTCATTCTTCAGCGTTCTGGTCACTAACTCTGAAAATGTCTGATTAGGAGTGAGTGCTAGGTCTGAGACTTCTGGAGAACTTAGAGATGACTGAGAACTGATGATGTTGGGATAATACAATTAATGTTTACTAGAGGATCTTAGTATTTGATAGTTTTATTTTCATTTGTTTTCAGTTAGGATTTTGTTTGATCTGTATCAGATCAGGCAGAATTATGTTGAATGTTGAAGAAATGGTTCAGCAAGTACTTAATAAGCAGGACTCATAATGACAGTGTATGTAGCCAGTTGATTTTTTGCTAGATAATATAAGTTACTTTGAACTGCACTTTTGACGACTTTCCTTTAGGTGGGTAATGTTATTTTTCTTTCTGTTATATTATTCTTGGCACCTGCATTGTGCACTAGTTCTTTTTCATTTTTATTTTGATGATTGATCCTCAACAATTTGAGCCCCTTTTTTTTTGTGGTAGAAATGTACCATCTGGATTTTCTTAATAATTGACTGCAGAAAATTCTACCCTTGGTGAATTTCCTTTTTCATTGATGTGATTATGATGCTTTTTGGCAGGAAGTTTCTGAGGATCCTTCTTCTGAGGAACACGTAGAAGAAGATGAGGATTGTGATCATTCTTTTGTCTTGAAAGATGATATTGGTTATGTCTGTCGCATTTGTGGTGTCATTGAAAAAGGAATTGAGACCATAATTGACATTCAGTTTAACAAGGTATACTGATTGACTCTGTTTATTACGTTTGTACCTCTCTTTTCTGTAAGGTGTGATTGAATCCAGCAACTGTTTTGTCAGCTTACTGTTCTAGGTTGGAAATGTTGTCATATTTTAACTTCTTCTTTTTTTTTTTTTCCTGATCCAGACCAAAAGGAGTACAAGGACATATGCAAATGAGCCGCGGAATACCAAGGACAGAGAGTCAACTGGAGCAGTTGGGGTTAAACTGTCTAAAGATGATTTAATAGCAATTGACATCACTGCTCATCCAAGGCATATGAAGCAAATGAAGCCTCATCAGGTGGAGGGCTTTAATTTTCTTCTCAGTAACTTGGTCACAGAGAATCCTGGGGGCTGCATTTTGGCACATGCACCTGGATCTGGCAAGACTTTTATGATCATAAGTTTTATGCAGAGCTTCCTAGCCAAATATCCACATGCTAAACCACTGGTTGTGCTTCCTAAAGGTATCTTGGCTACATGGAAAAAGGAGTTTGAAACATGGCAAGTCGAGGATATTCCACTGTTTGATTTTTACTCTGTTAAAGCAGACAATAGGGCTCAGCAATTGGAGGTACTGAAGCAGTGGGTTGAGAAGAAGAGTATCCTTTTCCTAGGGTACAAACAGTTCTCTACCATCATTTGTGATGGTGGAACAAGCAACACATCTGTTACATGTCAAGAAATACTGCTCAAGGCACCTACAATTCTAATTTTAGATGAGGGGCATACACCTAGGAATGAGAATACTGATGTGTTGCAATCCCTTGCAAAAATACAAACACCTAGAAAAGTTGTACTTTCAGGAACTCTCTACCAAAACCATGTTAAAGAGGTATTCAATATTTTGAATCTTGTTCGGCCAAAGTTTCTTAGGATCGATACATCCAGAGCAGTTATTAAGCGGATATTGAGTAAAGTAAATATATCTGGTGTGAGGAAGCAGCTCAAAGCAGGTGCAGATGCAGTCTTTTATGATTTGGTGGAGCACACACTACAAAAAGATGAAAATTTCGAGAGAAAAACCTCTGTCATACATGATCTACGTGAGATGACAAGCAGGGTGCTTCACTACTACAAGGGAGATTTCTTGGATGAGCTTCCTGGCCTTGTTGATTTTACTGTAGTTCTCAATCTCAGTTCCAGACAGAAGAATGAAGTCCAGAACCTGAAGAAGTTTCAGAGAAAGTTTAAGATTTCCTCTGTTGGAAGTGCTGTTTATCTCCATCCAAAACTGAATTCTTTCTCTGAGAGATCTGTTGCAACAGATGTTCAAATGGATGAGATGTTAGAGAAACTAGATGTAAATGATGGGATCAAAGCAAAATTCTTTCTTAACATGTTAAACTTATGTGATTCAGCTGGTGAGAAAATGCTTGTCTTTAGCCAGTACCTCACACCCTTGAAATTTTTGGAGAGACTAGCAGTTAAGATGAAGGGCTGGCATCTAGGTCGTGAAATCTTTTCAATAACAGGCGACTCAAGCTCTGATGAACGGGAATATTCTATGGAGCGTTTCAACAACTCCCCTGATGCTAGAGTTTTCTTTGGATCAATCAAGGCTTGTGGAGAAGGAATTTCTTTGGTGGGGGCATCCCGCATTATAATTCTAGATGTTCACCTCAATCCTTCTGTGACCCGCCAAGCTATAGGCCGTGCATTTCGACCTGGCCAGAAGAAGAAAGTATACGCATATAGGCTGATTGCTGCTGATTCGCCTGAAGAGGAAGATCATAGTACTTGCTTCAAGAAGGAATTAATTGCAAAGATGTGGTTTGAATGGAATGAGTACTGTGGTTACCGGGATTTTCAAGTAGAGACTGTTGATGTCAACGTTTGTGATGATCTCTTTTTGGACAGCCCACTGTTAAGGGAAGATATAAGGGTTCTTTACAGAAGGTTGGTTCTCACATCACCCCCTTTCATACCTGTTTTCTTTTGGATGTTCCATACCAACTTCTTTTTTCTATACTTTTCAGGTAGTTGCTGAGAGCATAGCGCTGACTGGCTGAGTCAGTGACTCAGGCACAACGTTGCAGGGATGAAGAGTGGCTTACCCTGGGTAGGCACAATAATGCCTATCCTCACTGGCTGTAGTCATTTATCTTTAAGACGGTTTTCCTTGGTTTTATGAACTTCTCAGTGCAATCTAGTTGAGTTGCTGAAAAGCAATTTAGTATCCTAGATGCTATAGAGATGATGATCCATTTCAGATGGCTCCTTTATTGGAGGCTTTTAAACCTACCTTCAGGGGCGCAGAAGCTGTTGAGCAAACCTAGACGCTCAAATAAGAGAATGAAAGTTCTGTCAATACTGTAGCAGCCCTTTTTTTTTTTCCACCCATGCTTGCCACATGTGTACGGTAAGAATTAACTTTCTTAAAAATTATAAATTTATGTTAAATTATTTTTTTATTAATTATAATTAAACAATTAATTTAAACAACTTTTTCACACTTAATCGTTAAACGGAATGATTTTTGTCACTTTATTAAAATATAATTTTTTTTCTTGAACATGAGGTTGAAACCCATAATGCCTTATTTAAAAAAATAAATAAACAACCTTTTAACTTTTTCAAAAAAGCTAAAGTTGGAAAAAAAAAAAAAAGGAGGCTCCTTTTTCTCTTCCTGAATTCATGTATCGATTATTGAGCCACATCGGAAAGTTTAATGTAATCCCAAAGCGTTAACTAACTAAAGGGAATTAATTTGCGGTTCATTCATTCTTTCATGCCCTCTGGGCCTCCTGGGAAAATTCCTTCGTGGAAAGTGGGTTCCTCCCATGACAAACCAGAAGCAGAGGGCAAAGGGACTTGCCAGTTGCCACTGCTTCAACGCATGTATTCTTGCAGGAGAAATTCTTGAATGAAACAGATACACGCTCTTCCCATTGAAAATGTTCACACCAACTGATGAAAAATTTAATAAAGTCTTACATAAAATTGCAGTAATCATGTACCTTTTTTTAAAAAACTTGAATATTAAAATATAACTTAAAGATATATTTATTATTATTATTATTATTTGATTTATATAACAAATAAATTTTATTTTTAATACTAATGTTACATAAAACGATTTATTTAAATTACTAATAAAACATAATAGTATATTTGAATTGAAAATAACAAAAAAAAGAGGAGGGGGGGGGCGATTTTTTACTCTCTTTTATTTTATTATTTTTAAAAACCTTTTTATTTTGTTTGTTTAATTTTTTTTTTTTTTTTTAATTCAAATATATAGTAAGTCAATTTTTATTTTTTTATGTAAATTAATAATAAAATGATTTAATAAATATACTCTTAATAAGTTAAAAATTTTCACTTATCAATTTATATAGAAGTTGTGAGAAATTCTAGTGTAAAAATAAATTACAATAATTTTATGGCTTTGGTCATAGCTACCATCATCTTTGTTAAAGCCACCAAATCAATTAAACTATTAATTTAATTTAATTATTAAAAATAAATAATAAATAATATATATTATTTAACATATTAAAATTAATTTTAAACATATACTTTTAAATATATTAGTTAAAAACAAAAGTATATAAACTATTAAAATTACGGAGAACATCAGTGGCCTTCATAAATTTTGTTTTTTTTGGAAATAGGCCTTCATAAAATTGTTAGTCGCCCGTAATCTCAGCCTAGTTTTAGGTGGTTGCTTCCAGGTAGAGTTTTTCATCCGATTTGGGCTCAAGTCATTCCTTTCCTGGAAACCCTCTAACATGTGACTTTGTTAAAAAGAAAAAAAAAAAAATTTTGATGAATAACGTTGTCATTTTACCATTGGCTGATGTAGAAGACAATAGATGTAAACAGTGTGTACGGTTCACTGGAAACTTATCACCTCTTGTAGGAGGACGTTTCATTTTCATTTCACATTTCATGTATCAGAAGAGAGAAAGGTGAGAGACAAAACAGAGATCAAGAGTGAGCAAATAGAAGCCATTATTGTCATCTAAAGGAATAGAAACGAAAGGAAAGGGTATACATTATCGTTTGGTTTTGGTGGGTTAATGGCTGTTCAGAGAAAGAAGCAAACTTTTTTTTTTTTTTGGGTGTTTCATTGTTGTCTTTCTTTTTGTATTGTTCCATTGATGAAGCTACTTAGTGGTGTTTCTTACTTTCTTTTGTGTAGATTGATTACTGTTATGGAGATATCAGAACTTCAATGCCAGAGTTCCTTTGCCGCCAAGTCTGGTATGTGGGTATTAATACATGCTTTTCAATTTTTTGTAGTATCTCGTATTCATCAGTGTTTGATTTTGATTCTCTATATGTTTTTTGCGTCCTTCTTGTATGATCATTTTTGGGTTTATTTGCTTTTGTTTGAAAGGTTGTCTATCTTTGCAAAAGTTAGCTCCTTTGTGGGAAAAAAGATTGATTTTTGTTGTTCGGTTGTTCCTTCAGCTTAAGGGTATTTTGATTCCTCTGGGGAAATTACATACACGATTTCTTGTCCATGAAAACTTTGTCCTTTTGTTTTTCCAGACATTGCATCCAATCCGCACCCTCCCTCTCTGTTTGTGAAGTGTTTTATGTTTATGTTGCTTTGCATTTAACATGCTACCTTAATTTGTCTCCTTTTACCTCCAAACTTCTGTTGCAAGGGTTATTTGCACTTTGTTTCATGATATAAATAAATACCCATTCATATGCTATCTGCACTGATTTTCATGTTGATAACAGATTTTTACCATGAGAGGCCTAAGAGGAAGAGAATCCTCAACAATGACAAGGGACAGGACTATACCATGCGGCCCATGCCTACTCTTTTTCTGGATTCAGATAGGAGTAAATATGGTAGTGTGGGTAAAGAAATTGAGGCACTTCATGCTGAAGAGTTAAGAATCAAGGCCCTTGGTGATCAGAGATCAAAAATTCCAAATCCTGATCAAGAGATCAGTCTTATGAATCACAATGCTTTTGCCCCATTTGCTATCCCTGCTGTGTTTCTGGATTCAGATAAGAGTAAATATGGCAGTGTGGCAAATGAAATTGAGGCTCTGTGTGCTCGTGCTATAAAGATTGAGGCCCTTCATGCTCAGAAATCAAAATTTTTGAATCCTAGTCATGAGCCTATTGAGGTACTTATTTCTTCAGATAAGGAGCAGAGTGGAAACCTTTTAAAGTCAGAGAAACATAAGATCATTCATCATGTCAATCATAATTGTAGTATTAGTGAGCAGGCATCACATTCAGAAGGTCATAGTTTCATTCAACCACTGGCTGGTCCAGCAAATTCAACTTTAAGCGATCAAACAGTCACCACACCAGAGGCAAAAATTTTCATCGACTTGGAGGATGATCATGATGGAAATGATGATAGGGAAAAGTCAAAAACCATCATATTCATTGATTCAGAGGATGAAGACCTCCAAGCTCAAAGGTCTTTTCATCACAATCAGAATGATTTTTTGGAGGAACCTGCTGTTCAACTTCTACAAAATGATTCGAAGGTACTGCTTTCCGCTCATCAGGTTTAGAGATGAAAACATCTTCTATCATATTTTGGAAGGTTTTATGGGACTTAGGCAGTTCCTAATCCATTAGGAAATGGTGTATGAAATGTTTAACCTTCTTCCCATGTGAGAAGGAAACTACATTGTTTGGAATTTTCACTTCTTTTCACTTTCCAGATTTACATATTTATCAAGTTGGGGTTTGTGTGCAGGTCAATAGCAATCATGAAATTGCTGTTATGATAGATGAAAGTGTTGAGCCTGTTGACCATTATTCAGCAGGAAAGGTTTCAGAAGAAATGGAGATTGAGGAAGACAACCATCAAATTGGTGCTGCCTCTGATTGTTTGGCAGACTTTGGTAAAAATATTGCACTTTTAGTAGAACGTGCTGCAGATGAAGCAGGAAGCTCCTCTAGTAACATTGTGGTTGGGATGTCTAAAAGTTTTGATCAAGTTGGGGGATCAGGAGAAGTTATAAGTCTCCCTGAAGCTGACATAAAGCTAGATAAAAGTGTGACTTGCTGCATGGATGATGAAATGGATATTGAGGAAAACAACCGCCAAATTGGTGCTGCAGATGAAAGTTTGGCTGCCTTTTCCAAAGATAGGCCATTTCCAGTAGAATGCTCCAAGGTATTAATGCTTAAAATTGACAGTTAAGTAACACTAGTTGCTTTACTATCATTAGTAACGTTTGCATTGATTATCTTGTCCAGGTCAAGGGCTCAGAGAGACTAGTTCAAAGAGAAGATGCAGGAAGCTGTTCCCATGAAATTGTGGGCAGCATATCTGAAAGTGTTGACCAGGTTAAGGGAACAGATTCAGGAGAAGAAGTGAAAAATCTTCCTTATGTTGATGCCAAGATAGCTTCTGCAGAAGAATTGGGAAGCCTTCCTAACGTTGATGTCAAGATATCATCTGTGGAAAAAGTGGGAAATCTTCCTAATGTTGATGTCAAGATAGCTTCTGCCAAAGAAGTGGGAAGTCTTCCTAATGTTGATGTCGAGATAGCCTCAGAGGAAGAGCTGGAAAGTCTTCCAAATGTTGATGTCATGAGTGCATCAGGGGAAGGATTGGGAAGACTACTTGCTTTGGATGCCGAAACAGACGAAAGATTTCATGACCCAGATGATGAAATGGTAATTGAGAAGGAAAATCAACAAACTGATGGTGCAGATGATGATCTGGCTCATATTTGGAAGGAAATGGCGTTTTCAATGGAATGTTCCAAGGTATTAATTTATACCAATGGTCTAATGGTAGCCTTCCTGCTACCTTCTTTTTGAGCAAGAGAAAAATTTCTTCTTTACAGGTTGCCCTGAGCACTTTTTTCTGAATTTATTGGTTACACTTGCACATATAATACATGCTTTCATGAAAAACACAGTATTGGTGACCTTTAGTTTTGTCTGCCAGTAAATATACATGGAAAAGAAGGACCACTCTGTGTTTCTGTATGAATGTATGGTATTCCACAATAGGGAATCTTGTACTCTAGATTTGAATAGCTACCCTGTCTCTTCATTATGGCATTACAAGAGAATTAGTATCTTTAAACCTCAGCATTTTCATGCATTTATTGGTGAAAGTATTCTCTCCAAAAACTGCCTGCATCTTCATCATTGCTGATACTACCACCATCGAGCACTCACCTTTTACATTAGCTCTTGGTATCATCATGATCACTACCTTATGCATTGTCCTTCTGTACTTCTTTAATATACCCAGGTAGCCATGCTTTCTGTCTTATATCCATATTTGGGCTGCATTAACTTGGCTGTTTTTCATATATCCCCATTCCATTTTCTAAACCATGCAGGGAAATGCTCCTTCCCATTGTGTGCTCCCTTTTTTTATTATTATTTTGTTTTTCTGAAGTATCTCCAATGACTGGCATGATAGGTTTTAAACTTATCTTCTAGAAAAGATGTTTTATCCTGAATTCTGTTACTTACTGGAGTATTCCACCCATAAGAGGTTTCTCTGTCCTCCTGGCTTAATATCATACTGTTTTAACTAGGATATCTGTGATAATTCTTTACCTGATAAACATGCAAAAGAAGATGATGACTGTGAGCACTCATTCATACTCAAGGACGATCTTGGATATGTTTGTCGCATCTGTGGAGTAATTCAGAGAGGCATTGAGACCATATTTGAGTTTGTATACAGTAAGGTATGATTCCTTGATTTCATTTCTTTTTATTTCTTTACTTCAATGGTTAAGATAGGAATGAAAAGTGGTGAAGCATGATTACTTATAATTTTAGGTGCCTGATTCTGGATGTGTTATACACTTACGTTAAGTAAAATTTCCTTAATAAGGTGGATTTAAGTAGAAGCCTGGGAAGTATGTAGGATGAAAGTGGTGTTTTTACATGTGAGTTTTAATATTTCTATTTATTCAGGGCAATAAATCAACAAGGACATATGCATCTGAACATCAGAATTCAAACAAGAGTAGGTTGAATGAGAATGATCCTGATGGAGTTAAGTCTCCTGAAGATGATTCAATGGTGACAGAAGTTTCTGCCCATCCAAGGCACTGGAAACAGATGAAGCCCCATCAAGTGGAAGGCTTCAATTTCCTCTGTAGGAATCTTCTGGTGGATGAGCCAGGGGGTTGCATATTGGCTCATGCTCCAGGCTCTGGTAAAACATTTATGATTATAAGTTTTATTCAGAGTTTCTTAGCAAAATTTCCCCAAGGAAAACCATTGGTTATATTGCCAAAAGGCATATTGCCAACTTGGAAGAAAGAGTTCCAAAGATGGCAGGTCGAAGACATCCCACTGCTTGATTTTTACACTTCAAAAGCAGAGAATCGGTCTCAGCAGCTTGATGTTTTGAGACAATGGATGAAGCAAAAGAGCATCTTGTTTTTGGGGTACAAGCAGTTCTCTGTAATTGTCTGTGATGATGGTAGCAGCAACAAGGTGGCAGCTGACTGTCGAGATATATTGCTAAGGGGACCCTCCATTCTTATTTTAGATGAAGGTCACACTCCAAGGAATGAAAACACAGATGTCGTTCAATCATTAGCAAAGGTGCACACCCCTCGGAAAGTGGTTCTTTCAGGAACACTTTACCAAAACCATGTAAAAGAGGTGTTCAATATCTTGAATCTTGTTCGTCCAAAGTTTCTGAAGTCCAGGACTTCACGAGCTATTGTAGCCCGTATTATGAGCAGAGTACAGATACCAGCTGAAAGGAAACAATTGAAAGTTGGTACTGAATCGGCATTTTTTGATTCCGTAGAGTATACACTGCAGAAGGATGAAGATTTCAAAAGGAAAGTAGCTGTCATACAAGATCTCCGTGAGATGACTTGCAAAGTCCTCCATTACTACAAGGGAGATTTTCTTGATGAGTTACCTGGACTTGTTGATCTAACTGTTGTGCTAAAACTGAGTGCAAGACAGAAAGATGAAGTGCAAAAGTTGAGGAAGTTGGATAAGTTGAAGCGGATAGCGGTGGGAAGTGCTGTGTATGTGCATCCAGAGTTGAAATATTTTTCAGAGAAATATCCAGCAACTGGAGACAAAGGCTCATCAGTCAATGATGAAAATATAGATCGAATGTTAGAAAAACTCGATGTGAAACATGGGGTGAAGATGAAATTCTTTCTTAATATACTGGGTTTATGTGAATCGAATGATGAGAAGCTGCTCGTTTTCAGCCAGTTTATACTCCCCTTGAAACTTTTGGAGAGAGTTTCAGTAAAGCAAAAGGGGTGGAGATCCGAAAAAGAACTGTTTATGATAACAGGTGACACAAGTTCTGAACAAAGGGAGCGGTTTATGGAACGGTTTAACAGTTCCCCAGATGCTAAAGTCTTATTTGGTTCAATCAAAGCCTGTGGGGAAGGGATCTCTTTGGTGGGGGCATCCAGAATCCTGATCCTGGATGTTCACCTCAACCCCTCGGTAACACGCCAAGCAATAGGCCGTGCATTTCGACCAGGGCAGACGAAAAAAGTATACACTTATAGATTGGTTGCAGGTGATTCACCTGAGGAGGAGGACTACCTCACTTGCTTCAGAAAGGAATTGATTTCCAAAATGTGGTTCGAGTGGAATGAAGGCTGTGGGCATCAAGACTTCAGAGTAAATACTGTTGATGTGGACGATTGTAATGATCCCTTCTTGGAAAGCTCAGTCCTGAGGGATGATATAAAGGTTTTAAACAAAAGGTTAGCATAACCAACCCTCTTTCAAGTTTACATCAAACATTTAAATGTATCCCTGTGTGAAATCAGGCTGAACTTCTTTCTGTACTACAATTTTCAGGTGAACGCAGGTATCTATAACCAGCCCTAGGGCATTCCATTGGTAAACAGCAGTACACTTGGGTGGACAAAGGTTGTCAACTTTTTTTGTGCTCATTAATGCTTTTATTTGTATCATGAGCTAGTTTTTCATGTGTTTCGGTATAGGGGAACCTAAGAACAAGAAATTTACAGAACAAACTGTTAAAAGTCAAGTCATTTTGGAAATATTAGTCATAGAAGGGGTACGTTGAAACCCAAAATACAAGGAATCCATGCTTGTGGTTTAAGTCGAAATGTTCTTACAATGTAATGGTGATTTTGATGAGTGTTGGAAGCTGTTGGTATAACAAAGACAGTTGTCAAAAACAACTAGGAGCAAAAGAACACAGAAAGCGTGAATGTACATGGTGACAAGATAACAAGCAAATTCCTACCTTTATTTCAAATCAGGAGTGTCTTTTTTTTTTTTTTTTTTAATTTCTTTTGGTGCATTGGACGGGTGGTATATACTATATACCCTGAATCTGCTATTTTGGATTATAAAATACTTTTTCGATATACCATATATGACACAAAACAAATGATTCTTTCCTTTCAATATCTCGCAGGACCCTCACATATTTAGAATTCTTAGACTTTGGGCCATTTATTAGGGGACATACCATGGATGACTTTAAGGTGATATAGTTGGAGTAATGGCAATGCATTTTGTCATCTATCTATTTTCTCTTGTTTGAAAATTCAAGATCTTCTTGGGGTTGTCCAATGGAAGAAGGTGCTCGACTTTAACTATCAAGCTTTGTTTATCTATACAGGCTGAAGCTTGAGCTTGACTCATATTTACTAATTGAGTTGAGCACAAATAACTCACAAGTAGCTTGACTCATTCTCCTTCTCACCTTTTTCTCCTTTATGAGGTGTAGAGGGCAAAGAAAAACCTAGGATCCATGTAACTGCCAACAAAAATCAATCAGTTTTGGATTGGATATCTTCTGTTGAGATCATGAGATAATTCTGTTTCCTTTGGAAATTCCCTCAAACTTTACATCCACATTTACTAAGAAGCAGGAATAACAAACTTTTTTTTT
>BPVZ01000064.1:1750178-1763572 GCA_020521535.1 Rubroshorea leprosula | reverse complement strand
TTTAGTCAAACAACAATAACCCCAATAATACGTTACGTCGACTTGACCATGTGCTCCTTTAGACTTTCGATGCAAAACGGCAATCATTTTATGCGTTTGCATCAATTATCAAATCTAATTGGTTAAATTTTTTTTTTTTGACTCCTCTATTGTAGCAAAAAATTATTTTTAGTTTTTATACTGAAAAAATCTTTTTTATTTATTCTTAAGATTTGAAATCTGATCCCTTTTTAATCCTTTTGTTAAATTTGATTAACGTGACAAGTTAATTAATGAAAATTTTTTTTTCTTTACTTAAATTATGTGAAAAATTCATTTAGTAAAAATTGATGACATAGCTAAATTTTTAGTTTAATATAACATTAAAAATCATTTAATTACATAATTGTTATTACAAACATTTTTAAAGTTATTTTGTGATGACTTTAATTACTAATTTACCCTTATCTTCTTCTCCCTTCTATCTTGTCCTCTCTTTTCTCTAGCCTTGAAAATCAAATCTAGAAAGGGAACCTAGGTGCCAGGTTCTTTGTGAACCCAGTGCTTGGGTTCCTCATGTTCATCGAGCTCTTTGTGAACCTAGCGCCTGGGTTCCTCATGTTCATCGAGCTCTTCGTGAACCCAAGTGCTTGGGTTCCTCGCATGTTGCCTGTTGCTATTGTCGAGTTTGTCACGAACCTAGGTCCTTGGATTCCTCGCGTGTTGCTATTAGTATTTTTTTTTTAGATATTTGATTACGTGAAATTATCTATGAAACTCATATTTGTGTTACTGTGTTATCATCATTTTTTTGTTTAGATATTTGATTATGTGAAATTGTTGATTTGATATTTGTTTTTTCTTGATTTAAGATGTGTGCATGGGAAAAATTGAACGGTGAATAAGGATGGTTAAGGTTAATTTTGAATTTTAGTTTTTATAAATTATATGTTATGTTTAATGTCTATATGTGATGTGATGTCATTATTTTTTATTTTTATATTTTCCATGTCATTTATACAAAGAAAATAAATTACACAATTTTGTTAAATTAACCTATCACATTAGTCAAAATTTAACAAGAGACTAAAAAAGAGTCAAATTTTAAACTTTAAGGATTAAAAAAGAGATTTTTTCAACATAAGGACTAAAAAGGGGTTTTTTTTATAGTAGAGGGACCAAAAAAGACATTTAACCAATCTAATTAATCACAAATATCAAACGGATGCGCTTTGCCGTTAACAAAAGCTTACCCGCCAAGTTCACGTGGCAACATCCAATTGATCTCCTTCCAAAGCTGTTGACGTGGCAGAAGGCACAAAGAAGCAATATAAAAAGTAGTCCTACCCGCAGAGAACCCACCCACTTTAATATTTCATTTCGTGGATTTTTTATTCTTTTTTTATTGAAAAGTGAAAACCATACAAAAAAAACCAACAAATTTGTCTAGGTTTGTATCCATTAACCTTACAAGGAATTGATGATAAGCGTTGCTTTTTATAAGTATTATAATGTCAAATATTATTACAAATTTATAATTATAGTGTATTAAACTATTTATTTATAATAGTATATATATAAGAAAAATTTAAACTTTCTAACATTAAAAATATTAAAATATTTAGTAATAATTACATGATGAATTTGAGAAAGTTACGATCCATACTATACTTTATATATTTAGAAAGTTACGATCCATACTATACTCTACATATTTAATAGTTGTAATTGAATATTTTGATATTTTTAATAGCATGATGTCTTGATTTTCCTTTTTCTCTTATATATATTTATTTAATAATATATTATAATTTTAAAATTACAATTTTATGATGTTAATACTTTTTTTTTATCTTAAAATACCTCAAATTGCAAAATTAGAACCATTATTTAAGGAGGCACTGCTTCTACATTTAAAAGGATTAACATATAGCGAGAGGTCTTAATTATAGTATTATACTCTATATATGTGGCATGACTTAATTGTAAATAATAAAAAAGTATGGATTGCATATTTAATAATTAAAAAGTAATGAACTCTATAATATTAAAGTAATTTCATTTAATTATTAATTATAAAATTTATAATTCACGTGTATTTTTTTTTTTTACACATCTGATTATGAGTTGTACAAAAGGGAATAGCCCTCTCATACTCCCAAATCCTTTTTCACTGGATTTAAAGTTTGAACTTAAGATCTTCAACTTAAAATTCAACTTAAAATCTCAAACTCTTAACCGTTAAGTTACCCAATTGGAATTATAATTTACATGTAATAACCGGTAAGACAACAACTTTAAAAAAACTAATAGTCTATTAGTTCGAATAAAATGAATTCGATTTCTTTTAAGTAAGATTTCAAATTTAAGAGTTCTTTTCTTTATGAAGTCCAAAATGACTCGACTCAGTATTAATCGAGATTCAATATAACTATCGGATACAAAAAATTAATAAAATGATAATAATAACTTCAAAAAAGAATCGCCTACTCATTGGTCATTGCTTCAATGGATTTCATTTTTTTTAAAAAGAAAATATCCTTTTTTCTCTCTCTCTAGATAGAACACCCCCATAATTTCCGTTAATTCCCATCTTGTCGCCACCTTCAGATCACACCGTTTCACCCATCCGTTGCGAAACAGCGTAACTAAACTCCCCGCGAAAAAAAAAAAAATCATAATTATAGTACTAAAAATGAATTTAAATGTACTTAATTATGTCTTTATGAAAAACGAGTTTATTATTTTTATTATTTTTTTTCTAAATTTTGTATTTCCACAATCTCCCTATTGTCCTTGTGCATGCCTTTGTATTTCTGTTTTTATCCACCGTAGCTAACTTCGCGTTCCATGGCCAAGCCCAAAGCTCCGAGGAGAACTCTCGACTCCTACACAGTCAAACACATCAACAAAGCGATTAAACGTAAGCCAAATTCAACAATTGAATCGCAAATTTTTCTCTTTTAAGATTGAAAAAAAGGTTTGATTTAGGGAGGTGTTTTGGTTGATGATTTTGCAGCGGAAGACTGCGTGCTGATGCGGCCGTCGGATCCGGGGAAACCATCGTACGTGGCGAAAATTGAGAGGATCGAGGCGGACGTCCGTGGTGCCAACGTTAAGGTCCATGTACGGTGGTACTACCGGCCGGAGGAGTCTATCGGAGGGAGAAGGCAATTTCACGGATCTAAGGAGGTGTTCTTGTCGGATCATTATGATGTGCAAAGTGCGGATACGATCGAAGCGAAGTGTACTGTGCACAGCTTCAAGAGCTATACCAAGTTGGATGCAGTTGGAAATGAAGATTTCTTCTGTCGATTTGAGTACAACTCTACCACCGGCGGTTTCAATCCCGATCGCGTCGCCGTGTACGTTCTGATTAAGATATAATTTTTAATTCTAATTTGATGTTATGTTATTTTGTTTGGGATTATAGAAATTTTCTTTTTTTTTTCCTTTTTGAACTTTTTGATTACTTTACTATCGATGGATATCACTTTAGTAGTTCAGTGTAAATCTCGGGGTGATCCAAGTAAATTGCACATGGAAAATGCCAAAGCCGTAATTTTGTACTAGTTGAGGCCAAATACCTGGTTAATTCCTTTTTGTTAGTCCTGTCTGTGCTTAGAGTTTGCTGAATAATTTTCTCAATTTTTTGGAGTGCACTTGGACTTTAAATATATATATATGTAATTTTTTTTAATTCTTGTCTGATTGGTTTGTTGATATCTTTCAAATACTAGCTGCTTTTGTTTGTTTATTGCTTGATTGAGGTGTTGGTTTAATGATGGAATTTGCAATGTGGTTGTTAAATAGCAATATGTTTAATATAACAAAAAAGAAGTAGAATTTAGGTTTTGCTTTCAATGTTTTGATTAATTTAGTTAATTGGGCTTCTGATGACACATTGAAAGGGTCGACTTTATTTGTTTTTTGATGTATTATTTGGTTTCTCGGGTTTAAGTGATAGATTAAATTCGCATTTATAATTGCAGTGTGAGTTTGAGCTTGAATTACGTTGGTTTGATTGATCAGGATAACCAACTCAAGGCACTTTTTTTTGGGGGGGTTAAATCTGTGATTTTTACACTTCTGAATAGAGCAATCAACTTATGTTCACAGGCAAAACTTAGGATTTTACTTATCTTTTTAGAATGTTTATTTAACCTGTTCATGTTTGTTATGGTTTACTGGGCAGGTATTGCAAGTGTGAGATGCCTTACAACCCTGATGACCTAATGGTTCAGTGTGAAGGCTGCACTGATTGGTAAGTTGGATGCTTTTTGAAGATATTCACTTCCCTTTGGCAGTTTAACCTCTGTGGCTCTTTTCTGTATGTTACATGTCAGGTATGGTAAATGGTGGATGATTATTTTTATGAGGGTGTTTGAATTGTCCCAGATGAGTTCTCTGTGGGTGTTTCTGTTACAAGTAGGTTTGCAATTTCTTTTGAAGCAATCTTTTTTCACACACTTCATTCAACAATACTAAATTAATTTAATAGATTGGTTTGCAAAAAAGGTGAAGAGAGGTGGGTTGGCTTGGAGGAAGGGGAATGAGGCCAGGCAAGGACTCCTTTGAGCTCCTGAACGATAGGCTTGCTTTTTTTTTATTGAAAGTTAAGATCCAGGAACTTCTTGAGTAGTGCAAGTATTCTTAAGGAATTTTTCCAAACCCAAATATATTATAATTTACTTTTGTGTTTAATTTTTGGATGACATATGGGATGGTTTTTCCTTCTCATGAGATATTCAGAAACAATTAAGTGGCTCTCTTTTCTTTTTGGTGCTTGACCAAGCAGCCGGTTCGTATATAAAAAGTCTGGGGATGGCACACTGAGGTTTTATACATATGATTGTGGCAGGTAATGTGGGGCATGCACATCAGAAGTATTATGAGCTTGAGTTTTCAATGCCCCACTTATAAAAGAACAAATCTATTAGCATGGATTAACATTTCAGATCTGCTGTATGAAAGGCATGCATTAAGTAAATAGGGTTTTGCTAGATCTTTGGTATTCATATCTTCTAAGGTTGATGCTTGAGACCATTTTATTGATCCCTGTTAAGATATCAAGAAAAGAAGTTTGAGAATCTTTTGGAGGTTCAGGGGCCATTATAGATATTATTTTCATTTATACCATTTTACTTTGTTCTTTCTTTCACCATAGAGATTATATTAATCAGATACATGTAGAGCATGCTCTTAAAACTGGTGCAGTATTCAGCAAACTACTTTTGATCCAGGTTTCATCCTGCTTGTATAGAAATGACCACTGAGGATGCCAAAAAACTTGAACACTTCTTCTGTGGAAGTTGTTCGTCTGAAAGTCAGAAGTTGCAGAACTCCCTCAGTGCTTCCAGACACCCAGATACAAAGGTACTTTCATTTCCTGGAATTTGTTCTGTTTTGACAGTATTCATATGTAAGTCATTACAGCAGTTAAGAATAAGATACTTCCAGATTTAAGTTAACTTGCATGCCCAATGGAAATTAGATTTTATTGTTTGTGATTTATATTTTATCCATCTGTTTAGTACAAGTGTAGGATGCCTTTGTATTATTCATTGATTTGTGATTGCTTGGGCTTCAACAGGAAGATGGGAAAAATTATAATTCTTTATAATTATATATCAGTTCGTGGTGCATTGATGAATAACAGGAATGTGCACTATAAAAATGAGCTTCTTATCAGAGCGGGAACAATCTTCAAAAGTGGTTTGACTATCATTCTCAGTACATGGTCTCATTTTTGCACTTCATTCCACTTGTTGTTCATTGGATGGATGGACATTTATAATGCATGCTCCTACAGTGAGTAATTGGGTTCATCCCATGACGTGCTTTATATGTTTCCAAGCTTTAAATTTCTGAATTGGAAAGATTTCAGAGTTATAAGGCGCTCTTTCATGTCTAGAGATGTTCTTTATGGAATCATGGCATAGTTTTGTGGAACGGTGACCCTGTGAGAGAGATTTAGTTATCTGCATACTAGGGAGTTGCCCTAGGGGCTAGGTTAATGGTTTTAGCTTAATTATATGGTTAAGCTTCTTCATTGAACTGCCTTACTGATATTACCTATAAAATTTCCCTTTTAGGTCTGTATGTTGTTTGTGACCATATGACATTAACGTATGTGATGGTGGTGTATCAGGTTGACACGAAGCGGCGTCGGAGGTGACAGCACATTGAAGTAGAATCGTAATCGAGAAACTGGTGGTTCTTCTGTCTTCAATTCACAAATTGTACAGATTGTGATGCATATATCTGTGTCTCCCTATTGTACTAATGGTTGACAGTAACTGGCCTTGAAACCTATCATGTTTGTATAGTTTGGGGGTCTCAGTTATCCAGTTAGCCGACTAAGGTCGAGGATGTGTTTAGTCTGTCTTTAATCATGTAATGTAGGTTCTGTCCATCATTAGATATGATAAATTAGGTTGTGTATAATCAGACTCATTTTAACTTACGATTTTATGAAAGAGCAATAGATACCTGGGTCTTCAAGGATGCATCCACTATACATATTTGTTAGCATGTAGCGTTATTGATGGCTGCTTTGGAGGTATTTAATATTTGTATCTACCATATTGATGGAGAGACAAATAACCATCCCAATAATGTCTTTGTCTGGACAGAGAGAAAGGAAAACAAAGAAAAAGAAAAGGATGCTGGTTTCCTTTGTTCTTTTATAAAAATCATGTGCAGTTTGGACTGACTGTAAAGTGAGAAGTTAGAGAACTAAGTAAATGACAAACTGAAATTTAGGGAGTATCTAGGATTAAGAGCAGTCCATGAAGATAATGGTTGACAAATTGGAGCATTTGAGGGCGGCAAGGCAGAAGGCTATAAAATGGAAAAAAATTTCCGTTGCCGGGACTTGAACCCGGGTCTCTCGGGTGAGAGCCGAGTATCCTAACCAACTAGACTACAACGGATTTGTTGAAGAATAAGAACAATTTCTCTAATAATTCCTTCTTTGCGCTCTTCACATTCAATTTTTTTCTTTGGTTTTTTTATATTCTCCGTGTGAAAAAAGTGATATGCAATTTAAATTATATTAAATTGTACAATCATAACCATTAAATGAGGGTAATATTCTTAATATTGAAGGTTTCACTTTTCATTCAATAACTTCTGTTTTACAGTCTAATGTAATCTAAACTATTTTACAATATAATGTAATCTAAATTATAAAATAAAGTATTCTTTCTTGTATTTAGGGGTATGCAATTGCATGAAGAAACCTCCTTCGTTCTTTTTACATTCCATAGCATGTTTCGAGCCTTGGATCACTTAAAGTTGTTGAAAGTCTTTCCATTTGTTTTTAGAATTGGTAACTGCCAACTCTTGTCATGTTGGTGCTGTTACGGGAGCAACTCTGACTAAAGTCTCTGAAGAAACCTCTGTAAATTCAATTACTTTTTCATTGACTTCTTAAGGAATTAAGCTTTAGTTAACAAGATAAAAAGCAAACTTTTTTTTGCCAATTAAGTCACAATCCATTGAGTAGAAATGGTCTTTTTCTTCTGGTAGTAGAGAGATTGAATTTTACTTCTTCTAATTCGGCCAAAAGAAGCTACTTTTTGCCTTATGACCATATGAGGCAATGTATTTGCCAGCATCGCTCAAAATACCTCTCTGAAAATTTTGACCACTTTTGACCATTTTATCCTTGTAAAGTTCAAGTGTATTTTACTTCATAGATGCCACCAGAGCATTGTTAGAACTAAGAATTGTTTGAAATAGGAGCACAGCTAAAGCTATTTGCCTGGATCCTAGTGTCGGTAATTTTCCTCATTGCAATCGCCTTTCTATGAAACAGTTTGTCTCTTCAACAAAATAAAGTAGAAAGAAATACTAGGAAAATAATTTCGCATAAGATACTGAATCCACCTTCAGCTCACATGCTTGCAATGTATCGTTGGTGATTCTATTCACTGAATGAATAAAGGAATCAATCTATAACTGGTTACTCTGCAGCTTTGGTTCAACTACTGTGTTCTACGAGGCAACCCACACCCATCTCCTTGTAGCAGGGTCCCTACTGATACATAAATCCAAGACTTCCTCAAAATACAAAATAAAATAAAAATTATATGACCACAAAAATTTGAGAGAAACAATGTCTGCGTACTTTCCTCCTCAATTGTAGATAATACACTGCAATGAGTTCAATGCTTGAACAAAAGAATGATGGAAATCAAGAATACAAAGCTGAATTCCTCCTTCAGCTCCTCAATGTACCTGTTTCAAATGTGTATCTTTAGCTTGTTTTTGCTCTCTTCCATACTATAACAACACCATAAATATCTGATGAAGCCAACAAGTTCTCCCCATAGTTCCAGGCAACTCCTACTACTGGAAAACGATGACCCTGTAGCCATGAATTAAGTTGGTATGTCAGCAGCAGAATGGTGAATATTGTCAAAGTAAGAAATCTAGAATGCTAAATGCAAGTGTGGGACCTGAAGCTTATTGACACATGCATGTCTTTGGTTGTGTTAAGTCATAGAAGTAGACATTTGAATCCTCACTCCTAGCAACTTCAGGTTAAAACAGATCAGAATATCAGCAGTAGTAAAACAAATATTAATTCATTATTAACTATTTCTGGGAAAATGGTTTTCAAGCATTAAGTTCCTAGTGTTGCAATATATATTCCAACACCTAGTCTAACACAAAAGTGTAATGGACATGGAACACAACTCACAACACACCTATATATTCTCCCTTTTGAAGGGAAAGCAGAGGGCAGAAGGCTGCTCGAATGCTGTGTATTCTCAGAGATAATTTGAGTGAGCAACGGAGAGTCAGATAACCTTGTACTTCCAAGGCAACACTGGAAAATGAACATACAAAGTTACCATCTCTTGGTGATTCGAAATAAAGATGAACAGCACAAGACATGTTTTCCTGAATAAACCTGAAGATGGACAAATTTCCATGTTGAGTACATGTCAGCAACACGGGCCCTCCTGCTAGCAAAGAGAAACTACGGTACTGCACAGTTGTGACTGGAGATTTGCTTGTGCTGCTAGTTTTGTGACGATGAGACTGAGATAATGCTCCAGTGTAGGAGTCCATGCTCACTGAGTATATACATCCCTGCAAATATTTACACCATTAAACTCTGTCCAACAAGGAACACCAAGTACTTCAGCTAGTCAGATTATGGATATATATGTAAGAGAGACCTGTGCATCTCCACAGAAAATGAGATGACCAGTGTGATCATGGTCCATGGACGTAACCTCACTGTCAAAGACCGCTTTAGTAATAGTCCTCCCAGTGCTGAAATTGAACACCTAGTATATGAAGAAAAGTGCAGTCAATCAACTGACGGTTGGATTAGTGAAGGGCAGAACCTATCTGAAAAATACCAAAAGCAAATTTCTTTTATATTTTCTTTAAGAAGCAGCAAGCAGGGATGTGGACCAGTTACTTTGATTTCTTTGCTTCCATTGCCAACTGAAAGGAAGCTGTTATTTACCTGCATCAGCATCAGAAAAGAAAATATAAGACAACCCTTTCAGTTGATTGAATATAAAGTCAAGAACATAAGTGTGCAGAACATTTTGAGTCAAGTTAAGCATGAGAGAATAAAGTACACAAATCTAATGACAAACAAATTAAAAGAAGTAAAACATAGAAACGTTTTAATTGTTTTAGGTTCATAAAACTTATCAACATGAGTTTGCGCTAACAGGGTGAAAACGAATACACAGTTGTGAAGAGACTCCATATATCACATGAATGCAAATGCCTTTGGATAATTCCCATACTCGCACAGTTTTATCCATGGATGATGATGCAATATACTGATTGTTTACTGAGAAGTCAAAGCCTGACAACATATTAAAATGCCTGTTAGAAAAACCAGAAACAAAACTTAATGTATTATAGTTAAAGACAGAAGTTTCAATTTAATGATACACGGTGAATCATCATCCATGTTACACAAACATTAAGATGTGTGCAGTGTGCATTTAGATTAATTTTGCAGAAAGAGATTGGCAGAACAAACCATATGAACAAGATGTGAATTGGCATCTGAAGGGCAATAGTGATTCACTTTAATGCGTTAGAACCAGGTTTCAACATCCCACACAGATTGGTCTATGACCCCAAAAGAAACCTCTTAACATAAAGAATATGGAAGCAAAGGAAGATTTTTCTCACATCTATATTAAGGCAACACAGCTGTTTATTTTGTTCTCCAAGTGTAAAACCTCTCTTTTTCCTGCATTTGTTTAACACAGGACAGCTCCAAAAGGATTCTCAGTAAAGTTTATTAAAGAAGGCATCCTTTAAGCAGATTTCATCATCATATGCTCCATAGTTAATCTTGATGAATCTTCGTTTAGCTCTAAGGAAATATATGATATATCTATTATTTCTTTTAAATTAGAAGTAATTCATTTAATCTATAGAATTATGCCCCTGCCAATGCAGCTTCAATATTTAATGACAGTAGACAATATCTAGGACACCAAATCCAAGTCCAAAAATTTAAAATGCCCATCATTCAGTTCAAAAGAAGAGGGATCAAAATGAGGAATCATGATAAAAATTAAAGATACACATGACATAATATATGACCTTAATCATAAAACTGAAGAAATTATTAGCCACATACTGCCATCAAAGATATAAGACAAGACTACAGAAACAATACCAGTTAATCCAACCTGTGACACCTTTTGAATGCCCACTTAGTTGCTTGACAACAGAAGGTGGCACAGAGACAGTGCAGACTGTCAAGGTTCCATCTGATGAGCCATATGCCAGTAGATCAGAACTCATGTGCCCAAACTTCAAAACTGTAACTGCATGCAAAACAAATAATTTCACTACATTTCCATAAAGAGAAAAACGACTTCACAACATTTTGAATATTTTGTGTAAATAGTATTCTTTTAATTGCTTGAAGTTCATCACTGTAAACTGTATGGTAGAAGCCTGTTGCATACTTAGTGCGTCTTTGTGTGAATGTTTTCTTAGGTAAAATTTACATTTTACCAAAAAAAAAAAAAACACAACATTTTGAAAGATCAAATCAATAATTGAAAAGAAAAAAGAAATATTGATTGCACCAGAATTTGAAGAGATAAAGAAAAAGAATGATACCTGCTGATTTGCAGTGATCAAATATGCAATACATTCCTACAAAAGAATATGCAGGTTCAGTACCTCGTCGATGAGAACTGTCACTTGCAATGGAGCTTAAACTTGTTCTAGGATTTGAAGTTGGGTTTCCATTGTGAATGTCCTGTAAGGAATGACAAACATACAACTTGCTCCATTATTTTAGAGCCCTGATGTGATTGTGCCGTGGTTCAAGTCATGTGAACAAAATAAAATAGTTGGAGAACTTTCAAGAGTTTTGCATGCAAATAATTGCATTTTTCTGGTCCCCTTCACGATTTTTAGAAAGCATGAATTCAGATAGAAGCTCTCAAATTAAGCTCATTAAAAAAAAAAAAAAAGAGTACCAAATAAGTACATCAAGCAGGTGTATTCAATGCATGCAATAACTTTAACACACGTCGATGCATTTTACAAGAAATATAATGCAAAGGGTAACATTAGCAATGATTAATTAAACTGTGATACAATTGATGTATATAATATTTACCATAAGTAAAATTGACCAGATATAAAATTGAATCAATAGCAGAATCAGGGCTAAAAAATATACTTGAGTAAGAACAATTCATTCTTTGACATTGCACCAAACCTTAGATACCAAAAACGAAAAGGTAAAATGAAACATTTTAGATTAATAGGACGACTATAACAGTTCAATTCATCAAATTACAGTAATTTGATAGATTAAATGCATGAAAATGTGTCATCCATATGGAAGGGATGCAGCCAGCGACAACGCAGGTTCCCTTCCTCACACAAGTCACCACTTCAGTTCAAAATAATATCTCTATATTGTTATGTGATTAATCTAAGATCATCGTCACTGAATTATGACAGCAATATGTTCTACAACCAATGGCATACAAAATCCTAAGATGAGTAGAGACAGAAATACACACAAGAGTTGCACATACCCTGCTAGAAGTCCAGTTGTCCACCTCAAATATATACGAGAATGGATTTGGAGATGAAAGCCATCGCCCACTGTTGCATCAACCAGTAAATTACCCTGATGTCAGAATTGTATGGAATCATAAATTTAAAGCAGCTGAACATTTAAAGTTCTTCGCAGTCACTGAAACAAAAATGATAATAATGTTAAATTACGAGTGCACCAGGTAAAAGCACAAGGATTCCAAAGAACAAAAAATCTATTACCAAGACTCTTTAACTCATCCAAAGATGCATATATATACTAGAGGGGGAACTGTCTTTGTTCTAAAATTTGTAGATCCCACAAGCTCAAAGCCAAAGAAAAAAGAGAAAAAAAAAAGAGCATCCTGGTTTTCTCTCACTCCATCACATCAAAATAAGTTTCATATATTTATCTTTTCTTCTAAGATTCTATTACACTTCAATTATACTAACAAGACTTCAATTTCGGTTGGTCTTACTCTTTCTTTTTTTTTTATTTGCGATGTTCGGTTGGTCTTTCTTAACCATCAATTTTTTATGTTTTAGTGTATGGTTTAGCTACATATTAAAAATATATTTATTATATATATTTTTTAAAAAAATTATTTTATAAGGCAGATCGCATATAGTTCACCTTGTAAAATTAATTAAATATTTTTTTAAAAATAATATAAAAACAAATTTAAAGGCATTTAAGTAATTTTATAAGATGAACTACATACAATCCATCTTGTAAAATAATTTTCTCATATATTTTTTAGTTTAACAGTTAGGGTGTTCCTTGCTATTTGTTGCGAACTTCCAGGAGAATAATTGGCAAAATTAACAGAATAATGGGGGGCATTGTTTACACTATTTTTTTGGTTTAGCATTTAGGGTGTTTATAAGTTAATTTGTATACACTTTAAAATTAATTCTTCCCTATATTAATCAAAAGTAAGCTGTCCACATTCACCAAAATTAAGGAAACATTCACTTATACTGAAGAATTTACAAGTAATTATCTTTTCATTAGTTTTTTTAAGGAATCAAACCTTAGTTAATAAGTTCAGTTTTTTAATAAATAAGTTATATTAAGTCAAGTTATAAGTCATTCTCAGATTCCCTGAAAAATGGAAAATGCAAGCACCTTTTTTATTGTTTTCAATCTCAAATTTGAACATCTTTGAAGTGCTCGAAAAAATTTCAAAATAATTGAAAATAAAAATTTTTATTATAAAATAATTAATTAAAATAAATAAATAAATAAAATCTGGAAAGGAAAAAGGGAAAATTTATTCCGTTGCCGGGACTTGAACCCGGGTCTCTCGGGTGAGAGCCGAGTATCCTAACCAACTAGACTACAACGGATT
>BPVZ01000064.1:1714193-1731052 GCA_020521535.1 Rubroshorea leprosula | reverse complement strand
GAAATTTGAATGGCCATGTAGAATTTTGCTAGATATACCATTGGAAGACAATGACAAGTTAACAAACAAAGTGGAGGAATTTTGCTAGATAAAATAACAAACATACATATATTCAAGCATTTTATCTCTTACATTGAATTACAAAAACCAAACTACAACCGAGAAGCACATGCCTAATATCTAGTATTTTAAGTAAAAATACACCATAAATCAAAGCAATGAAAATTATAAAAACCAAACAAATGACTTGACTGATCACCATAGCTTTTGAGCATTTCCTCTCCACCTTCTTCACTTCCTTCTCCAAAACTCTTACCTTTCTATCCATTAATCCACTGTTCCTTCAATTGCACATTTTCTTGCAACAATTTCCCATTTTCAATCAACAATTATCCATTTTCCAACACAAGCTCATCTTTTTCTTGCATTATTTTCTCTTTATCTTTAACAACTTTGCATTCTTTATCTTTCAAAATCAACAGCAACTTCATTGCTCTACCCTTGATCCTTTCCTCACTAGCTAGGAAATGGAAGTAATTACAAGGATCCTACATAAAATCTTGCAAACAAAATAACCAATTGAGAAAAACCTAAACCATTGACAAAAAAAAAAAAAAAAAGAGAGAGAAAGAGAAATTATATGATTACCTTCTTCTCAGGACAACATCAAAACCTCTTACCCTTGTTTTGGAAAGTAAACAAATTTCGAATAACAACATTCAATCCACAGTTGCATCTATATTCTTCACTTCTGTACTTTGTAAATTCTGCCTTGCTTCCACTCTTAACATGTGATATCCCAGTCCTTATTTGCAATAGCTAAAGAAAATAGGTCCAAATTTGCATTAAGTCTAAAGTTAGAGTTCTTTATCTCATCTAGAATTAGGGACTAATCTATAATAATTGTAATTATGGGATTTTCATATTATTTTAATAAACTGTAGACCAGCTGTCTATTTTAAGGAGAGTACTGCAATCCAGTTGTTTATAACTTGTTGGGATAAATGCCAAGTGGTTGGATGAGAAGTTGGGCAAGTGGGGGAGCATTTAAGACCCACTTGATAGGAGGTTTGGGATTATCTCATTAAATTAGTTCATTTTTCCTCTACCTAGACCAAAGGAGAAGGATAAGGATAGTGCAGCTAAGCTAGGTAGATTTGGGAAATATTGAAGAATTTTGCTAAGCTCAAGATTTTGAAGAAAGTGTGTGGTAAGTGTGATTCTTAATTTTAAGTTAGTTTGTCAACAAGTTTAAAGGTAAATAAAACAATAGAATAAATATAAGAAATTTAGGTGATGCGATTTAAGTTATATAACAAGGGAGAGAAATAAACACAAAAGTAAGAAGAACTATAATTTTCATGTGCTAAAGCTGTGAAATTTCTATATATAAATGAGTTCAAGTTTTGGAATTAATATTTTGTGTATCACATTTTCTAGATTATGTCCTACGTAATTGACTTGGGAACTACATCACAATCTATTTCTATTAGCTCTATAAACCATATTAAGTAAACATTAAATCTATTATACATGATTATGTGCTATATGTGGATATTGTGATGTAACTGTCTTAGAACTATGAAGAGTTTGAACCCCAACCTAAGCTAGGGGGATTGAATAGTGAACTAGTGGATCTTTGTGCAATAGGTAAGTGCTATGATTAGCTCTAGTACCTAATGTGAGTGCATGCACATTCAGTGAACTCCATAGTTTGTGTTATTCCTACTTGATGTGCTATGTTTTTGTGGTCATTTTGTGGTTGAAATTGACCTAATTTTTAATAAGGCTAGCACAATTGGGAATTTAAGGAATTTTCTACGTAAGATACTAAGATTAGATTTTCAGTTTAACTTAAGATTAAAAATTATGCTTACTAGGCTGTGAACTCATGATGTTATTCCCACTCTTTTAGATGGTAGAAGTGAAAAGTAGCTATTATTCTTAAGAATTTTTGTGGGTGGAGATCCTATACTAACTGTAAGCTGTGCTTCGAAAAATGAGTAAGGCAAATCTATATCTGCCAAAACTTCCATTTGGCTCTAAAATTTTTAGTCTATTTTGTACTGTTATTGAGCTTGGGAATAGTATATAAAATGAGCCTTTTTATTCTATAGCCATTTTCTACTTTTTTTTTATTTTTGATCTTGTACAGGACATTTCCTACTTGATAAACCTTTAGTTATCAGAAAGGGATGTTACACAACATGTCCAATTGATGAACCTGAACCCATACTTCATGTAGAACCACCTTCCATATTATGATTCTCACAAACCCAAAATCTAAAAGACAAATAAATAAAGAAGAAGGAATCAAAGATGTAGAGGATTTAGGGTTCAAGGGAAGAAGAAGGAATCAAAGATGCAGATGATTTGAGGTTTGAAGAAGAAGGAATCAAGAGCTGCAAAGGATTGAGGGTTTGAAGAAGAAGGAATCAAAAGGTGCAGAGGATTTAGGGTTCAAGGGGAAAAGGAAAGAGAAAGAGTGAAGTAGATTTTTGGCAGAAGATTTAGGGTTCGAAGAAGAAGGAATCAAAAGGTGTAGAGGATTTAGGGTTCAAGGGGAAAAGGAAAGAGAAAGAGTGAAGTTGATTTTGGAAGAGGAGTCTGCATCAAGAAAAACAAAGATAATGACATGTGTACCCCACTGGTTTATTGAGAAGGCGAGAGAGGCAAGAATGAGACGTGGAACACAATTATTGCCATGTCATTAATTGAGTGTAGTGTTTTTTCCACATAAGCTTGTAAAAATTAAAAGAGTTAATTTATGGAGACTTAACGTGCTAGATATGCACTTCCGTCGACGGAAGGACCATTTTGGTTATGGAAAAATATACTTTATAGATGATTTGAGTGCTTTTTGAAGTTAAAGGATGAACTAAGTTCATAAATGAAAGTTGAGGACCAAACTGGGTATTTAACCAGGTTCGAATTTTAAGAGAGTTTCACCAAATGGGCCAGCCGGTGGGGCTCCTCAACCTCAACTGGGCAAATACTTAATAGGCTTTTTGAGTTCTATTTGACCCAAGTTTGGGCCATGCCCACCTGACTTTTGAATCCAAATTAATGGGCCGAAGTTCATTAAACAAAACCCAAATCACCTCACCATTACCAGGACTCATGTTCAACGGTCATCGTTGCATCATTGTCTTCCTCTAGATGCTTTGATTGACTTCAAACCTATGCAAAGACAAAAAATACTCACTTTAATTTAATCTACAACAACTACTACCTCAATAAAAAAAATTTTGAAAAATCAACCAAGCCACAGAAGTACACCTACCAAAACTCATGGTTTGACATTTTTATTGGGTTTTTTTAATATCTATTTTAAAATATATATAAATGATATATTTATTATATTTTATTATTATCAATATATATTAAAAATAAAAATTAATATTAATTTTATTAATAATTTGATTTAAAATACCCATATAATATAAGAGTTAAAATTAATATTATATTTTTATTGTTTTGACATAAATTAATGTATAAAAAACATATTTAAAATATTCTTAACATGTTTCATAATAATATAGATTAAAAAAATCTTTTTTTGGTGGGAGTGGTTGGACATAAACCTTATCTCTACCAAGAGTGAAAATTGAAAGGTTTATGAAATTTTATATGTAAGTATACCAAGCATATCCTTCGATAAAATTTCTTAAAAAAATTTTAAATTGCACATTGACAAACACCCTCAAATAAATTTAATCAAACATGCATTTTTCTTGCGGGAAGAAACTGCAACCAAAAAGTAAGACTGCTAATTTATCTTTGTCAATGGGTAGGCTTGCTTGCGGCACTCAAAACCATTGTTGTCAAAATTTAGATTTAAATTTTAAAATCTAGATTAAAATCTTAAAATCTTACGATTTGACGATTTCAGCAAGACATTTTATATAAAATCTATACTAAAATCTGAAATTTATAAAATCTAGATTTTACCGTGAAATCAGGTAAAATCTCAATTTTACCGTGAAATCAAGTAAAATCTCGATTTTACCTTTTGTTTGGCGGTTGGACTTTAGCTTATTTTCTTTCGACTTTCTCATTTTGGGTTAGTGAGTTTTGACTAGATAATCCATAAATTAAGCTCATTTTTCATTTTAAAAGCCCACAACCCACACAACCCAACCACAAATCAACATTTTAATCGAGAATTCGGGATAAATTTGATTTAACTATCTAAAATTCTAAATTTAAGTCATCTTCTTCGTTTAATTTATTTGTGTTGTTGGATATTTAGATTTTAATTAGCTAATTTTAAGTTTTTAACTCTAAATTTGATTTATTATTATTTAATTTTGATTTTATATAATTTATTATATATTATAAATTAAATTTTATAAAATCTCAATTTTAACGATTCGATTTTACGATTCCAATTTCACCTAACTAAAACGATTTTAGATACAATCTCGATTTTGACAACCTTGCTCAAAACGGTTAAATTTGCAGCACTCAAGCGCTTCAAAAGTGGAGGGCAATGATCTCCGTTTAATTTTTTTTTTTATAAATCTGCTTTAAGAAATAATAAATATTTTTTAAATCATGCCAACGGATCTAAGTACTTTATCTTTAAACCTTAGTATGTTTGTGTTAGATGATCAATATTTTGAGTTCTGTCAATATTTTAAAAATTCTTCATTTCTCAATTTTTTAAAATTGTAAACCGTTCAAAATAAATAAATAAATATTTTTAATTTTATTTTAAATTAAAAATTTAAATATAATTTTAATTAAATAAAATGATATTAAAGCTCCATTGTTTTCAAAAATGAAACTAATATATAATATTCTCTAACAAAAATGTGTAAATAATAGTAATGAATTAACATAAAAAAGATTTTTGAAGGAAAGTTAGAATAATTTTAATTGCAATTCTAACAATTCATAACATGATATCTTAATTTTTATTTTTTTAAAGGAAAATTTTTATTGTATAAAATTTTTATATAATTTTATATATCATTTAACAATTAAATATTTTCATCTTATTATTACATTTATAATATTATAATATCATATGTATTAACATTTTATAATAGTAGAAATTATAAGTAAAAGTTATGCAAACATCTTGTGAATATATAGTTTAAAAAATACATATATATATATAGTTTGTCTAAACTGTATTTTAAGAATATATAATAAAACAACACTCCGCTTCAGCCCAGTGATATTGGACCCTGGGTCAGGGCTATTCACCTCCGATGAATTGCACATTCGAATCCCACGAAAATCCTTTCCCCCATTCCCTAATTAACCCTGTAAAAAATTACAAATTGTTCAAAAATATATATATAATAAAAATATATTAAATATATTTTTTATTATAAATTTATATTAAAAAATAAAAATAAATATTAATTTATTAATTATCTAATTAAATTCATATGACATTAAAATTAATATCAATTTTTATATTTTCCATATATATTTCCATTAAAAAAATATTCAATACGCCCTTAATCTATAAATTAAGAATATTAGAAAAATCCATATATATATATATATACGGTACATAAATATTCAATAACAGCACTCGATTCCAACCCGTGTCACAATTTCATTTGCTTTCATTGGCTGCCCATTACGCGAACTCCATGAAATCTCCAAAATACCCTCGTGACTGTTAGATTAGGTTTCCCTCGCACAGCATGTATTAAAAAACCAATCTTCCCTCCTACCGCGACCATTCAGCTCCTTTCACATGGATCGCCTACTTCCACCCCTCTTCCTCCTCGCCCTCCTGCTTGGCTCCGTCGTTTCGACGGAAACTGTCGGCGGAGAGGACCTCGATCCATTGATCAGGCAGGTGACAGACGGCGATGGTGAGATCGAGCCGCTTCTCCTAAACGCGGAGCACCACTTCTCGCTCTTCAAAAGACGGTTCGGGAAATCGTACGCCTCGCAGGAGGAGCACGATTATAGGTTTAAGGTTTTCAAGAGAAATCTGCGACGGGCGTCGCGTCATCAGAAGCTTGACCCCTCGGCTCGTCACGGTGTCACGCAGTTCTCCGACTTGACTTCGAAGGAGTTCAGGAGCACTTATTTAGGTTTAAGGAATCTGAGGCTGCCTAAAGATGCTAACCAGGCGCCCATTTTGCCGACGGATAGTTTGCCTGAGGATTTTGATTGGAGAGAGAAAGGAGCTGTTTCCGCTGTCAAAAATCAGGTATCTCAAGATTTGCTTTTTTTTTTTTTTTTAATTTGTGATCCTTTTGTTCATAAGTCGATTTCGATTTGTTTGCTTCATAGGGTGCTTGTGGATCTTGCTGGTCTTTCAGCACCACGGGAGCCCTGGAAGGTGCTCATTTCCTTGCAACCGGAGAACTCGTGAGCCTTAGCGAGCAACAGCTCGTGGATTGCGATCACGAGGTTCGATCATTAACCCTTTTTTTTTTTTTTTTTTAATTAATGATCATTAGCTCACTTTTTTTAACATTGTTTTATGCTTTCTATATTCGCTTATTGGTATTGCCAATTTTGAATTAGAGTGGTGCCTTGATATGGATGAAGAATTGCAGTCCGATTTCGTTCTTTTTGTATTTTTTGCGTCAGTTCTTTATTTCGAACGCTTAATTGTGCTAGCATGTTGCTGAAGCAAGCAAGTCTAGGGGTTGAAAATTACCAATAGGTTTTTTAGTGTGTGAAGTTGTGAAACCATTGTCAAATAATCTGATTAGGAAATGTTAACATTAAATGAGGCAAAAAGGGGAATCTCAAGTATCTTTGTATGGCTGATAAATACATGTATGATGGACGTTTACATCTGATGGAGGAAATGGTGGGTCATTTTTCAGAAGTTTGTTATTGTAAGTGTGAAAATATCATTATATTTTCTGAAATTGTGATTTAGGAAATGTAAACATAAACAGGGCAAGAAAGAAATGTCAATTATTTTTTACCATCAGCCTTAGAAATACGTGGATGATGGCTGTCTACATTTGATGAAGATGATTGTGGCTTCTTGTATACAAATATTCGTAGCTTTTTTCGGCCTCAACATAGTTTCTTAGTTGAGTTTGTACGTTCTCTTGCAGTGTGACCCAGAGGAACCAGGTTTGTGTGATTCTGGTTGCAATGGTGGGCTGATGAATAGTGCTTTTGAGTACACTCTTAAAGCCGGTGGACTTATGCGAGAGGAGGACTACCCTTACACTGGTACCGATCGTGGGACCTGCAAATTTGAAAAGTCTAAGATTGCTGCATCAGTGGCCAACTTCAGCGTAGTCTCACTGGATGAAGATCAAATTGCTGCCAATCTTGTGAAGAATGGTCCTCTTGCAGGTAAATAAATATACAATTCAACTTCATATTTACTATTCCTATATACCATCTTAGTGCCGAGGCACATGTTGACTTTTTAAAGAAATATCATACTTGATACCACTCAAAGGTTTATGCCAACGGTGGACTATTTTTTTTTTCTTTTCTTTTCCCGCCCAACGGAGGAAGATTTGATTAACCTCTTTTTTTTTTTTGGGTCATGAATGCAGTGGCAATCAATGCAGTGTTTATGCAGACATACATTGGAGGAGTTTCATGCCCATATATTTGCTCAAGGCGCCTGGATCATGGGGTATTGTTGGTAGGTTATGGTTCAGCTGGCTATGTTCCTGTCAGAATGAAGGACAAGCCATATTGGATCATCAAGAACTCATGGGGAGAGAACTGGGGAGAGAATGGATTCTACAAAATCTGCAGGGGTCGAAATATTTGTGGAGTAGACTCCATGGTATCCACTGTTGCTGCTGTGGTGTGATCTAATTATTGTTAAGTATTCGTAGTTTCTGTATATGATGCATGTGAAAATTGTAATTCCCAGAACACTAGGTTGGGATTCCTTGTGGGCTAGTGATAAAGCAGTTTGAAAGATTCTTTGTTGTGTTACGAGTCTATTTGATGTTTATGTTCAAGTTCTCTAGTTTTCTTGGCATGCTTTGAAATGATATAGAATTAGTACTTAGAGCATGTACAATGGAAGTTTCTTTAATTGCTCCTCTTAAAAGAGAACATTTAAAGGGAACAAAGATGGGATACTTTATTATTGGAGTTATGTTCTAAAACCAAGCTTGTCCTTCAGAGAGAACAAGCTCAATTTCTTTATTTTAAAGTTAAAAATGCTGCATTTTTTGTTGCAGCTCGCTGTAGCGCCTGACAGCGTGTGATAATTCGGTACTAGAATGAGTTTTTTCATTGTTCGTATTGTACACGCTTTTATGTTTTGAGGACATAATTTATTAATTTAATGGTGCTTTTTTCCCAGGTATGAAATGGTTGGAAACTGATGGAATGGTAGGGTCGTTGGTAAGCGGTTAAAAAATTAGAAATATGGCCTAATCATCGAAGGAAGTAGTTAGGTTTCATCTTCAAAAGAGGCTCAACTTCATGGCCACACTGGGCTTGGTAAAAATGAAACAGAAGTTTATGGACCGATTAGACATAACTGGGCCTGGTGAAGAAATAAGGACAATCCTCTGGGCCGGACTTGTCTTAATCGAGATTCGAGAAAATAAGTTGGGCTCCATCTAGAAATGATTCACAGATATTTGGGTTGTAGTAGGCCTTGGCCTCAAGGTCGGTTTACTTGGTCAAGAAATGTTGCCTAACATCAGGGCCATACTAGGCCACAGATGGAAGTACAAATCTTGCCAACACGCAGCAGGTATTCCGACCCAACCCACAACCAACTACACATTGCAAGGCTCGGTCGGCCGAAGCTTTTTATGCTACTGACATATAAAAACAATCCAAATCTTCGTAACAGGGACGATCTGCACTGCAGCATCATAGAGTTATATAAACTCATTCAAGCCAGTAATAGTAATACAATCAGCTTCTTCATCTTGCGCGAGAAGTGTAGTAAATAAAAATCAACAGCAGAAACCCAACTGCAATATTGCTTTTATTTTATTGATAAATAGAAGTTTAATCAATTAAACAAGTTTCTATTAAATAAATGCTATCACATTTCTTAAGGCACTGCCCAAATCAATAATGATCTAAGGTTCCAATATCTAACCATCGGATTTGAAGCAAAAGGGACGGTGGCCAAATTGACGAAACCTACCTTGAGACCCCTACAAAGGGCGCCCATCTGGGTGGCCTTCTCTTCACATTCAAAAGAAATAAATATTCGACACTTTCACCTCTATCCACATCCAATTCAGTCAACTCAAACCATTCGATTCAGTGCATCATTCATTTTCATCATTAAGTGATGCAAATGAAAATGGATAGAACTTGTAACCGTCTCCCTCGTAGAATTTGTTTTGGAATTCAACCCAGTGAAGACGCAGAGCATGTAGGAAAGCACTTAGGGTTTCCATTACCAACAACACCCCAACGGTTGCAAAAATGAAGACAATGATGCCAACAATAAGGATAATTACATTGTTAAACCTGTGGAAACCAGAAACTAATTGTCATTATGGCTGCTCTATACATGACTTAGTAGAAAGCATTGGGAGAAAAAAGAACCATAATTGGAGTCAAGTAATCACAGCCATCAGGCTTCTTTTTTTTTGGGGGGGAACAATGATTGATAAACCCTCCAATTTAACACACTTCACAACACACTCATTAAAAAATTATTATTTTTAAATTTAAATTAAATGTGGAAAAACTAAAAACTGCAAATTTTAATAGCTAAACCGGTGGGTGTTGTAGAGTGTATTGAACCGAACTGTGTGTCAGTCATTTTTTTTTTCCTATCCTTTTCTCTTTTTTCCTTTGCCCTCGCAGCCCTCCCAAGTCCAAAAAACACTTTAAATGAGTAAATAAGAGAAAATTTAGAATGTATAAAACATACCCCCAAGCAAGGAGGAGAACCTTCTCATAGAACACGCTAGACAATTCTGAATGAGCAAGGCTGCAGAAAGTTAAAACAAACAAGGAGCAATTGTTTAGCATTTACTAGTAAGAGTACAAGATAATTGTACAACCAAAACTATGAAGAAAGATAAATGACTACAGACTATTGTGTGTAACAAGTGAAGATGCAATGCATTCCCTGTGGAGAAGACTCAAACTTCAACCAAAAGGAAAATGTTAAAACATTGTGTCATTTGAAGTTTTGAACCAGGACAAAGATAAAATCAAGCAGATTGTAATATCTATCAACAAACCTGAGGGCCCACAATCTAAGGTATGAAGCTGTATTTGAAACAGCTCCAAGCACAAACTCTATGGTGTGTATAAGTTGATGCACAAAAACTTCACTGAACTCAAATTCCTCATGACCATGGGAATCATGATTTGCCTCCACTTGAAGACTCTCTTCTGTGCTTTGAAGTGGAGTGTATGATTGGCCTTGGTGCCTCTAAAGAAACACATTAATTAGAAATAGAAGAAAGAGGAACAGAAGTTATGCTTACAAGTCTTTAATCATAAATAACAAAAGCAGTGTGGCATACCTCATGTTGGTTTTTCAGAAGAAAAGGCTTCGGTAACAGCATCCATGGTACAGAAACAAGGGCCAGTAATACTAGCACAATCTGCAAGGGCACGCACAAGATTGATGAAATAATGCACAAATATTCTATTCATGACAATTTTGAAATTAATAGGATGAGTAAAACCTGAACCATCTTTTGGTGAGGAAAAAGCTGATTTTCACCCAAATCATCAGTAGGACTCAGGAACATGTATATCAATATGTGGTATAGATCAGCTTGTGAACCAGTGCACCACTTCACAATGATGAGAAGTGACAGATAGCCAAACAGACTGTTTAGAAATATCATCTGGGGAATAAATTGAAACCTGGAGAAATAAACATTGAAAGGCTACCTTGTTAGTTAGAGATATTTGACAGAACTGAAAAATTCAGCAAGCTAAGTACCAAATCAGCATATGAAACTTACCAGACATTAAGACTGTTCCTGAAGAATTTTGCATTGAAATAACTCAAAATGATTCCAAGGTTCATTTGAGCCACCCCAAGAAGGATTGACATCTTCATCTTCAGAGAGTTCAGAAATGGCAGCTCGCTCCGAGTACCATGCCATGCAGGATCCAGCCCAAATGGGTAAGTGTCACGCACCTTAATCAAACCAATGGTAGAAGCGTCCCTGCAATGCAATGGGAAGCAACTGTCATAAAGAGCTACTACTGAAACATAGAAACTTTCACAACATTAGATATCCCAAATCTAAATACCTGCAGGAGAGATCACGGCACACATATGCTGTGGGGCCAAATAATTCAAATGGCACAGAGAAAAACTCATTATAGATCAAACCAGTATAAATTGAGAAAAGTGACATCAACAAAATAACATAACGACCACCAAATGCCATTTCTGTGATGTCTCCGAGCTTCTGCAGTTTCCAAGAATTATCAATCAATTAAGTTCATTGACAAAGACAAATGAAAATTAGGAGTAAATAATACAGACAAGACTGAGAAATTTCCTACTTAGCAAAGGTAACCACTCAGAACAGAAACCCAATAGCAGTAAGGCCATCACTTTTTAACATATAATTCCAAATATATAACATATCAAATGTTCACTGTATGCATCTAAATGGTATTGTGAAATATTTGGCTAAAAATAGCAAAGATGCACTAAATTTGTCACATCTGTTGCTAACTAAATGACTAAATCCACTATGCTGAACAAAGAGGCAAATATCATCTGGTTCTTGTTAAAAGCACATTACCCAAATAAAAAGGGAACACTATAATATGTCCCACCTAACAATCATATATGGAAGTGTGGATGACAGTGACAAGAAGATTTGCAATGCAAGAACCAAGAAATCCAGATAAACTGATAAAGAAAATTCAGGAACATATATAATCTCAAATTACTTTGTATATCAGAACATAAAAATAGCTAAAATGACATTACCTGACTTGAGAGTTTCTTTTCCTTGACTATAAAAAATAATGTCACAATTAACAAGCATATTCCATGCCCCCAATCACCAAACATGACAGCAAAAAGGAAGGGGAATGTAACAATAGTGAATACACCAGGATTTGCCTCTTGATACTTTGCCACCCTGCAACCACATGTGAAAGCATTTCACTTCACTTAATTACTGGAAAAAGGGACAAACAAACAGGAAGGCTGAACAGACTTGAGTAACTTGCGAATGTATATATCACTGGATGGCTCACCACTCACATTAATATAAAAAGTAACAACATACACAAGGTATTCTCTTTTTAGCCTTCAAAATGAATTGTACTAGAAGTTGCTGGTGGAATTTCAATATCCTCCAAGTTTACAATTATAACTTATTTCCCATTAGTTTGAAATGAAGTAATTATATTGCAGATTTAAATAGCTGAAGAAGGAGGAGAAAAATAGATGCATTATCTCATTAGAATGATTTTAACAAATTACCTAAAGATATGCACATGATCCCTATATAATGAAACACCACAAATCTGTTTATGAAATATAACAATGGAGCAAAAAATTAGCCAACTTATAAGTTTTAATCAATTTGTTCATTTTTCACAGTTAAACTAGGCATACTCATGAATTACCTTTGAGAAATATATATTTTCTTAACAAATAAAATACCAGTGATAAGAATCTCAGAGGGACCTACCCATATGCGTCAACAATTTCTTGAAAAGGAGAAGTGAATTTATTTGTGCGGAAGTATGTGGGTGGTGACTCCTTTGTATGCAAAACCTGGAAAATTGATCCAACTTGTGAGTTGGAGTCACATGCAGCCCGATGCAATGCGTCCTGAATCTGCAATAACAAGGTACAATTTTCTTATGATATTTGTGAGAAACAGTTTTTGACTGGTAGATCATTAATCACATGAAAAAATAATAATACCTGTTTTGAGGCAAAAACAGGACTCCATCCCTCAGCTACTAGACATTTTTTTGTGACATCAAGACTAAGCATGTTAAGAGTGTGATAGATTGATTTCTCCTTCCTAACCTTCAGGTGTTGAAAAAGATTCAGAATACTAACTGAATATAAGAACTAAAACATAACATTCATGCAATGAATTCATGCAGCTGCACCTCATGGACCAGAGAAATATACAAGTGATAACATATGATTCACTGGAAATCTGAAAAGTAAATACTCAATAAGATAATTTTTAAGGTTCAACAGACCGTAAGATTCCATTGCTCAAATTGGTCACTGATTGTACGCAACAAGTTTTCATGGTGAATCAACCCAGCATCTATGGTAGTTTTCAGCTCTGCAAGTTTTCCAGAAACCTGAAATTTTTATGGCCAGGGATATTAAAGCCATCAACATACACAAACAGATTACATGCAATTTGTGGGACAGATGGCAATCAGATAATGGGATAAGTAAAATATAAAACAACTATGGAAGCACAAAATTAGGACAGATGCATATAAACCTTAAAGAAGGCAAAGTTTCATATAACAAGAAGAAATGGAGCATGTAATCTGAATATGTAAAATTTAAGAAGCTATCTCAATATGTTCTAAGCAATGCCAACAAACAATAAGCAATAGTCTGCTAAGCCTTGCAGAAGCAGAAGAGGGAAATGAAAACATTTTCAAACAAGAACAGAATGCATACCTCTGTTATCATCTGAGCCTGTTTGCCCAAGTCCTCTGCAATTGAATAACGATTTGCCCCAAAAGCTTCACATATCTTCAGAATTTTGTTCTTTGCTCTTTCCCCAGAATAGAATACCACAAAGACGTTTTTCTCCATCTGCATGTTAAGAAAGACATTTAATACAGAGCATAATACACAAGTAGATAGTAGAAGATCATCTCTAATTCATAAAATTGAAGTGGATAAACAACTAACATAATCACAACCAACATGGACTATATGATAAATCAAAGACCAAGAGCATAATTTTCACATAGAACTAGAAAAGCAGACAAATCAATAAAACATCTGCTTCATGAAAGAAGTCAACACATTTGCATTACATTGACAAATCCATGCACACAAGGATGCTAGCAGTCATACCTTGAGATTAACACTCTTAGAAATTTCCATAAAACATTCTGGAGGTATTATCAACCCTTGTATGTTTGTCCATGCAAATGTATTTCTTGACTCATTGATAATGTGCAACAGAACGCAATTTCTAATATATAATCCACACCTCTCTTCTTCCTAGAAATATTTAATCAGTATGAAGAAAATTATACCTTCTCTCCAGACACAGGATCTATGAGAGTTTCATCCACAGGAGCCTGTTTAAGAAACACATTACCCCTGGTTGCACGAAATATAATCCTCTCAAATGCCATAGATTTTTCCCTAGGAACAAGGCCAGTGAGAAATCCCAACTTTACTTGCTTTGACTGATCAGTCAGGGCATCCTACAAGACAGTGATGAGATTCTCATGAGTAAAAGCACAATGGTATAGCCAAAAGTTTGTCAATTGAAAGAAAGATCATATCATGCCTGATCCTTTAATAGAGGAGTTTCTATGGATTCTTCAAACGCTTGGTGTGATTCCATTTCTCTCTGCCGAGCTGTGGCACTGCGTTGAGCTGAAGTGAAAAACTCACCATCCTAGAACAAATGGAATAGCATCTTGTTATGCTGACTGTTAAACATTACAAATTTTAATGAAATGAAGAGTTAACAAGTAAATCTGTATCCTGTTGAGAAGATACATCAGACAATGAAATTAATTGTACATTTAGAAAACAAATAACAAAATCCAACATTTTAATCCAGCTTTATTAAAAGAAACCAAAAAACCCAACAAGTGATGTAAAGACTTCCTGAGGTATATGTACATGTGTCTGTAGACAGATGTTTAAATGTTCTATTTATTTGATGCACCTGAAATGTAACATATAAAAGGTACTTCAATAAATCTACATGATCAAATAACTTTAGAATCTATACAAGCAAATGTAAAATACAAAAAAAATTCTCCAGTCTACTTAAATAGGAAGCACCAAGTTTTGTTAATCCTGCTGGATTCAAATGCTTAATAGCAGTTGTCAGGTGGCCGTCAGTTAATGCAGAAAGCCACCAAACTACCTGAATAAGTTTTCCATTTATTAATTTGAAAAAACATGTTATAGTGCCTTAATATTCTTTTATCCAATGAGAGTCATACTAAAAAGTCTATCCCACTTTTTACACTGTGCCTTAGTAAAGGAAAGTTCCATCCCTCTTAACTTAAATTCCTCCTATTTCAGCACAGAGATTTTAGCAAGTACATCAGAATATGCGGTGTTCCTTTTAGCACATGATGAAAATATCACATTTTGGCAAGAACCAATGCAAAGAGACACCTCTAACAGCAACCAGAACCATACCTTGTGCAAAACAAGCTTATATTCAATTAGCTCATTATAACTCTGCTGCAATTTCTCACCATTCACATTCATTTCAGTCAGCTCTGCCTCAAGTTCTCCAAGTTTTATCTAACACATCAAAGAACAAAAATGAGCTTAAAATTTTTAGATAAAACACTCTAGGGGCTAGGCAACCAATTAATGTACCTCTAGGTCATCCACATCAATCTTATTTCCCATTACAGGCTTCGCTGAAGCAGAGAAACCTGCCTTCAACAATTGTTCCTTGAAGAAATTCAGCTTACGTGCCATCTCGCCACATTTTTTAATCTTCAAGAGACAGATGCATTAATATGGTGGCAAAATATAATATTGAAAAAGGTAGATTATGAAATTAGAAAAAAAAAAAAAAAGAATAACTTCTTGAGTAGCTCCAAGAAAAAAAGATTCATTGCAATTTGCCAATATAACAATCTTTTAAATTTCACGATTCAGTAAAGCTAGGTTAACTCTTCCAGTACTTGATTGAAACCTTTCAAGTACTAGTTCATATAATATGATTCTGATCTCTCAAAAAATCATACAGTCAGTGTCATAGTAGAGAAGCTAAGAAGCATGTACCTGAGTAGCATACGTACGCTGAAAAGGACTCTTCCCTGCATTGAGCTGCCAAACATCAAAAAATTCGGTTACATACCATCCTCAAATCCCAACCAACCTTCAATCACATCAATCAGAGGGACAAAAATGAAGAAAAGAAATATCAAATTAATCATCTTTCAATCAGTATTCCACCAAATTCAGGATTGATAACCTAGATTATCGGTAACCAAACCGCACCTCACCCAAACCTAGGACATAATTGAAGAGAAACCAAATTGAAAACGCGATCTCTGCAAAACAATATCCTGGCGAAAAAATACAAGTCTAGGGATTGTGAACCACAATCCAGACTGAATGCACTTCAAAGAGAGTAAACAGACAGAAATTCTACTCAAAATTCAGATTTGGAACAGAGTGATAGTGTTCAACACAATTCAATTTAGCAATCAGCGGGAAAAAAACAGCGCAGTCAAAAGAGAGTTTGATAAGTACGTACGTCTTTGAATTGCAGGAGGCCGAGGTCGCCGAGATAAGAGACGGTGAGGTAAGCGGACTCAATAGGGATGATGACCTGCACCAATTGCATAGATTCTGAGCGGAGCAGATCCATCGGCGGACAGCATCCTCGTCGACGCCTGTCTCCCATTTTGAAACCGTCAGTCGGTTCGATTCTCAGTTCTCCGTCTAACTACGACGAGGACGAGAGCGAGCTCGTCGAGAGAGATTGATCTTTGGAGTGTTTGCTGTGTTTCTCAGATGAGAAGTAGAAATGGCGCCCGCAAACACAAACGGAAGGCAGTGAAGGGGGAGAAAACCAGTGAAGGTGCAGATATGTTTTCCTTCTTTAGCGCCACGAGCGTACACGTAGGCACATTTTTATTATATTGACAAAACTTAAAAATAAGGACACAAGCTGTCATTAAGGTTGTGTTTGGATTTTAATTTATAATTGATAAAATAATTCACATTAGTTTAAAATTAATTTATAAGTTGATATTTTTAAATA
>BPVZ01000064.1:1675774-1687092 GCA_020521535.1 Rubroshorea leprosula | reverse complement strand
AAAGGGGTTTGCAGGTCTCCCAGGACAAGCCTTTGCTGGAGATCAAAGATAACAACTCTATCCTCAGACCGGCACAGCAAGTTACCAGTTCCAGCATAGAATATTGCATCTGTAGGAATAGGTAGGCCACTTTTTTTAACAACCTCATTCTTTAGATTCTTGACTAGTACCTGGTTGTTGCTTTTATCAAGCACAGCAAACCTATTACGAGCAATAAAGATAGCAGAGATTCCAAGGCCTCTCCTTGCCTCTTGCAAATTGTCACCCCTACCGATGCTGTCTTTTGGTATGGCATACAACTCATAAGATCCACCATCCACATCTGAGCAGATTAGAACAGCATTTTCTGTTGGACTATAAGAAAGGGTCTTTGGAATTTGATTCAGGCTTGTAGCACCAGGACGTCGAATTGCAATCACCTGTGTATCTCTTTGAGTGGAAAACTCATAAAACCGTAAAAAGCGATCCTTGCAGTAGAATAGAGAATCCCCACTCACTGCAAAAGCAGGTCTTTCTCTCTCCAACTTAAAGACAATCATGCCACTGTCATGACCTGCTGCGAAAAGATTCATCTCTGGGTGAGTAGTAAGAACCCAGAATCTGTCATGCTCTCGGCGGAAGGTCTGAATTCCAGTTCGCTTTGTCACATCCCACACCCGAATACTTTTATCCTCAGAATTGGATATAATAATGTCCTGCTTGGCATGGAACATAACACATGAAACATTATTCATGTGCCCTCTTAACGTGTCCACCTCCCAAGCCTTAGTCTCTGTAAACAGAATGAACACTTAAACTTATAACTGAGTCTCTCTTGTGGGAAAATATTGAAGAAAGGACTTATTTATAAAGTGCAGCATTTTGGCCTATCCAGAAGAGGAACACATCCCCACAACCCAGGTGTCTAAATCTACTACAATGACAAAATCTCAAGAATCCATGTCTACATGCCTTACACAATCACTCTTATAACCCTCATCCATATGAAATAATGATTTTTGTGTAAAAAAATGGAGTAGTTGATCTAGCTTGGCTAAAATATCCAAATTGTCCAGACAGCAAATTAAATATTATTCTAGACACCACTCTGAAAAATTGGTATCTCAAGTGTGTTGATCAGTATAAAAGTTCATGAAGAAATTTTAATGGCCTCAACAAAGTAGACTTTGCAGGGGAAGGGAAAAAAGTCCCCATCTAGAGGCAATATGATAAAGAGGGAAGGAGAGACAGGTTTCATACACATACCATTCATCCGCCATAATTTCACTTGGCGATCATCTGCTCCTGATACAATCAAAGGCAGTGTAGGATGAAATGCAGCCCAGTTGACTCCTCGATCATGACCTTCCAATACATATTTAGTAACAACATCAATGTTGCCAAAAATATCATTGTTCATCTGACCTAACCCATCTGCAGGGGACACAGACTTCTTTCGTAAGGCACCAATATCCCAAACACGAATAGTCTGATCAAGAGAGGCTGAGACAACAAGGTCTTCTTTAGGATGGAATGAAGCACACATAACATAATGATTGTGACCAGTTATCACAGCAATGCATGTGCGTGACTGCCAGTTCCAAATTCGAATAGTTTGATCATCACTGGCACTCAAAATCCATGGATACTCATGATGAAATTGCACAGTGCGGATGTAATCAAGGTGTCCAAAAAGGGTGAAGAGACACCTATGCTCTTTGTAATTCCAAACTTTTATCTGGTAGTCATCCCCTGAAAAAGCCAACAATGTTAATACTATTTTGACTTTGACTATGTTATAGCCCCACTCCTGCTAAATGATTCAAGCATGAGAATAAAAAATATATATATAACACGTAGACATATAAAATGACCAGATCCCCTGATTGAAATAACCTATTACAAACTCTAACATGGTTTAGCAATGTGTCCAAAATCACATCGTACATCTCTTCTTATGATTGCCATACACCATAAAAGATTGATCCTTCCTTCAATCAGGGTTTAAGAATTGGCAAAAACAGCATACCATGTTTAATTGAGGTTTGTAACCATGATTCCGGTAAGAACCTAGTTGCATACACATACATTCACATACCTAAAACAACGAGTACACATGCTCACACACAAACACAATCAAAATGAAGTGGCAATTTAGGTACAAAATTGACATAAGTAATTGAGTACACAGTAACTTTTTGCATGCATATTCAAGTTAGATCTAGAAGGCATAAAACATCAGATCACCTATACTCCTATAGTCAGCTAAAAGGCTGCATTAAGTTCAGATCCAGCATTTTTCTAAGAATCGGATGAACGCAGTTTTCCGATTTTCAACTCAGTCGGAATAGATAAACAGGCCTATACCTATAAATCGGATTGCTAAACAGACCTCCATTAAGGTGATCTAACTCCAGCTAATCAGCCAAATTGCATTCATATCCGTAGATCACTTGAAAAATGGACCAAATTTCAACAAAATTATATATAACACATTCCAAAAAGACACCATTATAAAATTCAAGTAAAAAAAAATATCAATACCTCCAGAGACAAACAGCGGCTGAGACTTGTGAAAATGGAGGCCACGAACAGGGCCGTCGTGCTCGTCAAATCTATCAATCAGAGTCCCCATTCGGTAGTCCCAGAGCTGGATCACGCCACTGTGAAGACTCGACAGGATCCATGGCCTCTTATTGTGGAAGCTCAATCCCTTCACTCTATTACTCTTCGTCTCGAACTTCGTCAACATCTTCTTCTCCTCCTCCTCCTCCTCCTTCTCCAATCACCAAAATCACTGCAAAAATCAACGAAATCAAAACACAAAACAAGGAAATGAGAATCATTCAGAAAAATCAAAAGAGAAGGATTCACCTCTCAGATCTGAACAGTGAGTGAAAAGATCAAGAAATCGTCTAAGATTAAGAAGAAATCAAGCGGTGTGTAACAGTTTCGTGATGATTGATTGTTATACGGAAAGACGGAGAGAGCTTGAAGTCCTCACCTTCGTATGGGGGGCGCGGTGGTGCGGTGGTTTTAGGAATTTTCGGATGGAGATGGCAGGAAATATTTTGCGTTTGGGAATGGGTGGCCGTTGGATTAGTAATCAATGGTTGTGATCGCGTGAATCGGTACCAGCAGTGATAAAAGTAAATTTAGGTGTGAGAAACAAATTAAAAAAATTGTATTTGCGGTGATACAGATTTTTTAAATATAAGAGTAATTATAAAGAGGTGAAAATTTAATATAAAAAATTAAAATTAATGTCGTAATATATATTATTTATTAAATTAATTGATATAGATAATATTATAAATTTTAAAAAATAAAAATTAAAAATTATATAATAATATATATTTTAAATATTTTAAAGAATATAATTTATATCACACTATTAATCTTGAGTTTTAATTCTAAATTTTTATACCATTTATTATTATTCTAAAAATAAATTCCTTCAGTTGCACAGGTAGACACTGTAATTTTCTTTTTATAAAATCATAAATTTTATTAAATATAAGTTCTTTTATAATTTAAACAATATTAAATTATAAAATTAAAAAAATTGATATGTGAGAAAGGACTAATAATAGGACCTGTTTGTCATTTAAAAAAGTTTGTATTTTGCGATTAGTAGTCTAGACTTTGGAATTATTCTTTATTTTATTAATAATTAAACAAGTATATCAACTTCGTCTAGCCACTGTCTATAACATTAGCATATAGAGATGTTTTCCATTTAAATAAGTTACTTAAGTACTAAGAGTCTTATTTGTATACGTTAAAAAATCTTTAAAAAAAAAAACGTTTTAGGAGTTATAACCAAATTTAAGATGATTTTATGATAATTATTAATCATATGAAACTCATATAATTAATAGTTAAAATAGTAATTTGATGCTAAAATTTTGGTTCCAAAAATCATTACTTTAAGAAAAATTGGAGTCTCTTCTTGAGTTTTATTGTAAAAAACAATCTATTTGTGCTAACATGAGAGTAGGTTATTGCCACCATAGAATACATTAAAGTCACCAATTTTTTAGATTTTTTAAAATAATTTCTAAAAATATTAATTTATTAGTTAGTTTTAATTTTGTTAATTAATAAATATTAATTACTAATTATTAATTATTTTTATCAATTAAATTAAATAATATCAATAGTTTAAAAAATTATATTTTTTAATTTTATTAACCTTAACATTCTTTTTAGTGACCATAACTTACTGGTTAATGAGTAATGATTTGGTGTAATTTCTTTCAAGTATACTTTTGTTTGTATTATTACTAGAATTATTTGTATAGTTCAAAAAAAAAAAAATAAAGAGTTTGAGTAAATTGATAATCATTAACTTAAAAATATTAATTTAAATTAAAATTAGAAGATCAAATCACTACAATGTTAAGCAACTAATCCTTGGAACATATAAAATAAAAATTAAGAAAAAAAGCACAACCTATAAAGAATTTGTTAGATTTGCATTATAAAAAATATTAATTCATTTATGGTGTTTAATTAGTTCAAGAAATATTCTAACATTTTTTCTTGTACGTCGACTTGCAACCCCACAACCCCTTTTCATTACTATCATGTTAGAAAAAAAATGGAGAAAATTTACCATTGAGATATCTTAATTAGTATTGAATTCCAGTTTGAGGACTTAGTTCTAAATTATGATATGAGTGTTTATCTCATTCAAAAATAGGGTTTTTTTTTTTCTTGTACAATAAAAAAAGTCTCAATTAAAATCACAATGCACGATTAGAAAATGGGAAAACTTGGACCTTTTTTTTCCCACATAACCTAGCTTCCACTTATAGTTCAGATACATGATAAATGACTTCGAATCTATTCCAGTCCATCTTCTGTTTTTTTTCGAGAAATAAGTGACGTAATAAGTGGTCAACATATAAGAATCTTGATCCATGACTTGTGTGGTCACCATGTATATGCTCCACCCACACAACTGGAGTTGAACTCCCTTGTATTCCTTTCTCCCTCCCCCTACGTCCCAATTTCCCTCCTTCAAAAAAAAGTGGTCAACATATAAAAAACAGCAATTATAAAATGCATAAAAAGAAACAAAGGAAAAAAAAGAAAAGAAAAGAAAAGAAAAGGGAATTATAAGCAATTGCACAAATACAACAAGGCTCATCTATTTAAACTGGAAAACAATGATTCACCAAAAAACACTAAATCTCAGAAATAAGATCTCAAAATGGCATCGGGATACATTGACATGTAAGTCCTAACTATTATTGTTCTTGCCTATGAACATGAATAACCGTAGTCAAAATTCTCAAATTGTTTACAACATTGAAAATCATAATGAACAAATCGAAGGGCACAACCAAAAACCCAAGAGAAAACAAACCATTAATTTGGTGATTTACTCTTATTCAGTATTTCTAAACTTGTACCTGCAGAGATAAATCAATCAACTTGATTGGTTTATCAGCCAAAAAGAAAGAAGAAAAAAGAGCAAGATGGAATTTGAAAGAAGTTCCAGTTTAGCAGCCTGATCATCGAATCTGTGAAGGAGAACAGAGCAAGCCAGAAGCATCTGCCCCAATCACTGCAAGATCACAGACAGCACACAACTGACCTTCCTGGCTAGGCACAAATCTACTGCTACAGTACGGACAAGATACATCCTCCTGCCCTCGGTAAATTGGGACGTAAGTCGCCCCGCAAATAACAAATGGGTTTCTGAAGTCATAGTTCAGCTGAGTGGCATCAGTCATATTCCTCTCTGCAGCCTGGAGCACTTGCCTGGCTGTCTTTGCTTGATTCTCATTTGTTGGGTTCGTTTCTAGCAGACGCCTGGCAAAGTTAGCTGCAGTAGCCAAGTTCTTTGCCTTATAGCAGACAGTCATTGCATTCAGCAGAGCAAGCCTTAAGTGAGGCATTTGAAGGTTGCAATGGGTGAAGTAAGCAGCAAGCTCCTGCTGCCGCACTGGATTGTCCTTAATGTCTCTCCTGCTAACTTCCATTTTAAGACCAAGAACGTACTCCTTCACAATAATAATTAACTCCTTGACCTCATCTACCTCCCTTCTTGACTCCACTACAATCAAAGGAATTGTATAAAGAATACTAAGGAAAAGCTGAAGAGCTTCTTTGAATTTTCCACCTGTAGTGGCTTTATAACCAGCCTTAAGCTTTTCTTCCAACTGAGAGAAATTAAATACAAGAGCTGGAGGACGCCTCACATTAGGACTAGCTGACTCATTCCAGCCCCATTCAACAGCTAGGGACACAACTGGGGCAGATGTAAAGGCACAAAGATAGCTGTGGCTGCCAGCATGAAGATCAAGAAACATGGATCTCAGTGGGGCAAAGTTTCTAATGCCAAGTTGTCGGCTCAGCAGCCGCATTGCCGTATCAAAGTTGCCAGCTGCTGCATGTTCAGCAGCAAGAGATGATCTCTGAATCCATATTTGACTAACAGGCATACCAGGAGTTGGTGCCACGAAAACTGCAGATCTAGAATTGACAGAAACCCTTGGAGTGTCTACCTCAGGAGGAAGATCTAAATCTTCAAGGTCCCATCCACCATCTTCGTCATTTCCTTCAGCCTCTTCTCCGTCCTCCAAAATTGCAGTGACATCCCCATTCTGCAATCCATCCGCATCAACCATTTCCAGCTCTTCACCCCAATCACCCTCAACACCCTCTTCCTCTTCCTCTTCATCCACATCACCCCTGCCAACACTGTCCAGCCCACCTTCAAATATACCTTTCATGACACGAAGAAGGGGCCAATCACCACCGCAGATGACGGGGCTAGGGGGTATGAGTAGAGAGGGTACTTTCCCCTCAGGCAAAGAGGGAACATTATCTCCCAATTCAACTGCTAAACGTTCAGCAACATCTTGTAGCCCATGGACAGAAGCTGTAACATAAGCAAGAGGCAAGTGACCAGCATTCTCCAAGATCTTGACACGTTCTTGGACATCACCGAGATACAAGGCATTATGAAATTGACCCATCACATCATTCTTAACCTCAGCAATTTTTAACATCTTTGACAGCTTATCCATATTTCCAGTTATGAGATATAAGAAGGATAACCTCTCAAAGTTCTTTGTCCTCTGGTAGGCATATTCCACTATACCTGCATTGCCCTGGCGAAGAGCTTCCACACCCAGCCTGTACCAGTGATCTTTCTCATCAATCTCCTTAGCTGATGCAACTGCGATTTGAATGTTTCCACTCTCCAGAGCCAAATTAAAGCGAGTTCTCTCGTCTTTAACAAAATGAAGAGCAACTTCAGGGAACCCCTTCTGTTGCAGATATGCAATCATTGCCTGACCGCAGAGCTGTGAGTTTCTTATCATGCTCATAACATGGTCATATCTCTTCCTAAGTAAAGAAAGCTTGAAAATATATTCTGTTGCATCAATAACTATATCTTTATTCTTTCCATCCCGATCCAAGCAAAAGATAGTGTTCCCAGAAACTTTTGTTATGTATATAGGCACATCAAGTGTTCTAATTATCCCACTATCTCCATTGGGGAGGCAGTACTTGATATGATTCAGAGTTGTGTAAATGAAAACACCATTTTCATCCCAGGCTCCACTCTTCACACGGATTGTCTCATGAAGTGTGCACTGGTGCACAAGCTTCTTGCTTGCAATGATAATCGCATGTTTGCTGAGCAAGGCAACAGTCTCCATGTCATTAGACCAAACAACATACTTCACAAAAGGGGTTTGCAGGTCTCCCAGGACAAGCCTTTGCTGGAGATCAAAGATAACAACTCTATCCTCAGACCGGCACAGCAAGTTACCAGTTCCAGCATAGAATATTGTGTCTGTTGGAATAGGTAGGCCACTTTTTTTAACAACCTCATTCTTTAGATTCTTGGCTAGTACTTGGTTGTTGCTTTTGTCAAGCACAGCAAATCTGTTACGAGCAATAAAGATGGCAGAGGTCCCAAGGCCTCTCTTCGCCTCTTGCAAACTGTCACCCCTACCAATGCTGTCTTTTGGAATGACATACAATTCATAAGATCCACCATCCACATCTGAGCAGATAAGAACTGCGTTTTCTGTTGGACTGTAAGAAAGGGTTCTTGCACTTTGATTCAGGCTTGTTGAACCAGGACGTCGAATTGGAATCACTTGCATCTCTCTTTGAGTGGAAAACTCATAAAACCGTAAAAAGCGATCCTTGCAGTAGAATAGAGATTCCCCACTCACTGCAAAAGCAGGCCTCTCTCTTTCCAGCTTGAAGACAAGCATGCCACTGTCATGACCTGCTGCCAAAAGGTTCATCTCTGGGTGAGCAGCAAGAATCCAGAATCTGTCATGCTCTCGGCGGAAAGTTTGTATTCCAGTTCGCTTTGTTACATCCCACACACGAATACTTTTATCCTCAGAGTTGGATACAATTATGTCCTGCTTGGCATGGAACATAACACAGGACACATTATTCATGTGCCCTCTTAAAGTGTCCACTTCCCAAGCCTTTGTCTCTGCAAAAATGAAAATTTCACCTTACTAATAGAGTTTATCCCCAGAGAATGATAATGTACAGAAGAAAAAGCAGTCTCTTAGGGGTTTCAAATATTCTGGATTCCTGCAAATCATCTCTACCACTTCTACAGCATCCATGCACATTTAAGAATTTTGAAAGTTTAAAATACAGCAGAGAAGTTGAACTAGGTTGTTTCAAATTGGATGGCAAAGACCATATAGCAAAATTGAGTAGAATAGAGTTATAGAAGCCTCCTTGAAAACTCAGCATCACAAGCACAGTCTAAGCAAGTCTTAAAGGTCTACCAAGATTTTATATTCCAACTATGTTGATTTTAAGAAATGATTTTTCATAAAATATCTCTAGTCAATGAATATAGTAAAGAAAAGCAGTTTCTCATATAATTACCATTCATGCGCCATAATTTCACTTGGCGATCATCTGCTCCAGATACAATCAAAGGCAATGTGGGATGAAATGCAGCCCAGTTGACTCCTCGATCATGACCTTCCAAGACATATTTAACAACAGCATCAGCACCACCAAAAAGATCTGTATTCATCTGACTCAAACGCAGAATGTCATCCGCTGGGGACACAGTTTTCTTTCTCAGGGCACCAATATCCCAGACACGAACAGTCTGATCAAGAGAAGCTGAAACAACGAGGTCTTCTTTAGGATGAAATGAGGCACACATGACATAATGATTGTGACCAGTCAAAACAGAAATGCATGTGCGTGACTGCCAGTTCCACAGACGTATGGTCTGATCGTCACTGGCACTAACAATCCATGGATACTCATGATGAAACTGGACAGTGCGGATATAGTCAAGATGTCCAAGAAGGGTAAAGAGACACCTATGTGTCTTATAGTTCCAAACTTTTATCTTGTAGTCATCACCTGCAAAGCCATTAATTTTAGTGTCAAACGTGTCACTTAAGAACCTTAATCTCTAAGAAAGTAATTTAAGCATAAGATCATAACGCCAGCAGTATAAATTTGCTCAATAAAATTCCCAAATCTAAACATTTCTTACTCATCCTAAGCATATACAAAAAGTTCTATAAAAGTTAACTCATCATTCTGTTTATATTATAGTGAATCCACTCCACCTTAAATCAACATTTAGGTTGCCATACAAGAGAACAATTCAACTCCTATCCTCAATCCAAGTTTAAGGAACCTAGAAAGTGCTCCAGACCAGCTTCCTCTTTAGGTAGATCTAAAAGTTTAAACACATAGATCTACTACACTTGGTTATGGTAAGACTGCAAAACTACTCTGGATGGATGGTGTTCGAGGAAGCTTTGTATCGATGCAGTCACATAAATTTCTCGCTTTCATAGCTCAACACAAGATGTGAACATCCCTATGCATTATATTTCTTAAATCCTACAACTCCTCATCGGAATTATATTCAAATCCGTAGATCACACAACCAATCACGAGGAACTCAACAAGATTCACGGACTACATTAGACATCAAAACAAAACCAAAGAGTAATCTAGAAAAAGCAAATGGCAGCACCTCCAGAGACAAAGAGAGGCTGAGTCTGATGGAAATGGACGCCGCGAACAGGACCATCGTGCTCGTCGAACCGATCGATCAGAGTTCCCATCCGATAGTCCCATAGCTGGATCACGCCACTATGGAGACTGGCAAGAATCCACGGCCTCTTACTGTGGAAACTCAATCCCTTTACTCTATTACTCTTAGTCTCAAACTTCGTCAACATCTTCTCCAATCACCGAATCACTGCAAAATCAACCAAAATCAAACACTAACACAACCAGTTCTTTCACCAAACCGAAGAAATTCAGATTGAAGAACGGAATTCAAATTGGAATCTAATCATGAGCAGCTGAACAGCAGCATATTCAAATTCATTTCATTAGAATCGAACAAACAGATCTACGAAGATGAAATTGAATTTGCGAAAAATAGAAAGGTGAAGAATCTACCACAGATCTGATCAGTGTAGGATCGGAAAAGAAAGCATCTGAATTTTACGAACAAGATCCAACGTGCGTTAGAGTTAACAGATCGGGAAGTTTGAGTCTTGGGAGGATGACAGGATGTGGAAACATTAATGGATGCCAATGTTACTGTAATGTTTTTGTTTTTTATTTTTTTCAAGCCTGTGTGATGTGAGGGTCTGTGATCTAGTACTTCTGGATGTTCGTTGTTTTGGTGAGGATTAACGGTGGGATTGAGTGTCGGTGGTTGTGATCGTCTCAAGAGGTACACAGTGAATTCCATTTCGGATTTTAACTTTATTTATTTATTTATTTGTTAGTTTATTTATTTTGACCATATTTCGGATTTTAAATGCCCACTTCAATTCAATGCTTTTCTTTCTTTTGTCTACATTTAATTTGGCCGCATATTTTCTGCCTGAAAAAAATTGTGAGTTAAAGTCTACTGGTTAGCAACTTGGACAGTAAAATAGGAGTTTATTGAATGGACTATTTTCATTTAATTGTATGTGTTGTATAATTTAAATGATATAGTTTTGTTTTTATTAATTAATATGACTGTAATTTTAATTTTTCTATTTGAACTATTGGGGACTTCAAATCATAAGTTTGTCTAAGGGCAATGCCCAATATTAAATGATTTGTTCTTTAGATGGTTAGTTTTGTATAATTTAGATGATATAAAGCATTTTTAAAAATAAAATCAAGTTTTCAGTTTCAATCAAAAAGAAAATGGTAGTTAATTAGGTAGAGAAAATTGAGAGGAATTATAATGATTGGTTGTTTCATTTTCAAGCAATTCTCAACCGAAGAAAAAATGAGTCTATTCTCATTCACTTTTACGCAAATAATATGGGACACTTTCAAGGATAATA